>JAVYIG010006211.1:0-122176 GCA_035222895.1 Strongylocentrotus droebachiensis | reverse complement strand
TTTTGCGATAAACCCCCGCAAAGCCACATATCAACATCATATACATGCTATGAATTTTTTTCTTGACATTGTTTATTTAAAGAATATGTAAAAATTTCTCTTAATTTGTATCATAATGTGAAAGAGGTTGTCATTTAAGAAACATTTCTGCAAAGATTTTCAAAACAAATGTGTTTGAAGTCGAATATTGATGAAAGAATACACATTTTAGGTTTTCTGCGTACAACAGAAAACCCAGATTTTTCTAGAGCTCATTCTTGGCTTCCTGTTGATATCTCACTGGCTATAATATGTTACTGTTTGTGGGAGTAGAGGCATAAACAAAATATTTCCCAGAATTGTTATTTCTTTCATTAAAAGAAAAAGAAAAGTATTTTTATTTATATAACTCTCTTTAGTATGTTGAATAAATCTAGTCATCCGATTGGTCGAAATTGGAGTCTTGGTTTTAGCCAATGCCCGCAAAGAAACGAACTATGCCCGTTGCCCGTCTTTGCCCGTTGCCACGGGCAACGGGCAATAGTTAATGACAAAGATGCCCGTTGCCCTGGGTACCGGGCCGCATGGTTAAATTTTCCTGAGATGCCCATTGGTTTACTTGTAAAAAGTTTCATTGTGCGGGCGTGATAAAATGATCATGTTTATCCTGGATTTAAATACGTAAGTGCAATAGAATCATGGTTATCCCGGGTTCACCTACCTTATTGTGTTAAGATTTAAAAAGGCAAAACAAGATCTTTCCCAGAATTGTTATTACTTTCATGAAAAGAAAAAGAGAAGTATTTTGTTGTATAGCACCTGCAGCAATCTAGCAAATAGAAAGAAAGAGCTAGGGACATTTTGGGATTGAGATTGTGATGATCCTTCACTCCTACGTAGGTGGGCAAGTGATATTTTCACCCTGGATTTAAATAATGGAGTGTGATAATATTATCATGTTTATCCTGGATTGAAATACGTATGTGTGATAGAATCATGGTCATCTCGGGTTCACCTCCTTATTTGGTTCAGAATATATCAGGCAAAAAGAAATGAGTTCTTAGATTCATGTCCCATTATTCTTATTTGTTGGCCTGCATCACTTTTTGGGGGTCATTTTATATATATATATTTTTTTTTAATGGAATTGATAGAAATGGCCCATATGGTTATCAAGAAAGCAATTTCACCTCAGTTAGATCCTCTGCAGGGCACATTGATAACATTGAATAAACAAATTAACCAGTGGCTTTTGTATGAACACACACACACACAATTATAAAACATTAAATAAAACGGTAGAGATAATTTAAAGCTTAGAGAGAAAGTAGTCACTGGAAAAATCTTGGACGATTAAAGGTTTCTCAATTTTTCTGAAGAAGTTATTTGCAAGGACTTTGCAATCTGTGGTTCTTTGACTAAATGTGTATGCGCTGGAATCAAATCTCTTCTTGATCGTTGAAACTCAAATCAAATCGAGTTCCAGCTCCAGACTCCATGATGATGATGTTGGTGATAATAATGGTGATGATAATGATGATGATTATAATAATGATTATAATGATGATGATGATGATGATTATGATGATGATGATGATGATGATTATGATGATTCTTACAAGGGTCGAATGCAGTCAACAGCACACAATCATGATAGTTACGTGATGTGTTCACATCTAAGTGAGATACCAAATGTGAACTGCCGTAATTAAACTGCGATTTTTGATCACGAATTTTTAGTACTGTCAAAGCAACATCACCGGATCAGTAAAGTAAAGGTATTAAAGTACTAAAAAACTTAATCTGGCCCCGTCTTACAAAAATAGCAGACGCACAGAACAAGAGACCGACAGCAAAGGAGACACACGATATCGGCCTTGTGAGGCTCCAAAAACGTTATCAACTTCTTAGAAGTTTCGCTTAAAACCAAAATTATCGATCTCGAGATCCACCGTACTCATTCCCTGGCGGTCTCAGAGGCTGCAACCCGTATAAAGATATAAATGATGGTATTGTAAGACGTACGACTGATTTGAATAAATCGCAAGACACGGTGTAGACCCCTTCACGCCCTTGAGTATGTTGGCGTTACAACATAGCAGATAAAGCGCATACTTCTCCGATCAGTATGTTCACATCTTCATAAGATAACAGTTATAATAAGATGATGATATGGATCCTAATCAAATGATTGGTTGAGAGCGTACACGTGACCGGGCATTATCCAATGTTAATGAACGGTCATTATCAAAATCATGTTATAAAACATTATTTTATAAATCGAATAAAACATAACCTTATAAAACAAATAACACATCATTTTGTTCGGGCATTATTAAAATTACACACACTCGGTACCTTCAAAACATTCCAAACACCCTCGGCGATGCCCTCACTGCTGTGTAATATTTGTATATAAATGCCCTTTTCCCATTCTAATCCATGCTGGTGCAGTGTTAACAAAATATCGACTATGAAATTTCTTTTATTGATTACATGGATTTTTGCAAGATAACATACTAGCTATTTCAGCCATACATAGTTTGTACACGTATAGAATGGAAGTGATATTGTTAGCGTTTCGAACCCGATATTCGACGTATAGCCACTTCCCTAACCACTGGGCCTTAGCCAGTTAAAATTTTCATAAAATATAGGAACCAGAGAAAGAGAAATATAAATCTTGTATCGACCAGTAAGTAAATTAATACAGAAAATCTAAATTGTACATATACATGTATAAGTTAATTGTTCTTATTTTGCAACAGAATATTTAAACAGAATTTAGAAGGGGAACAAAATAAATCAAAATGACCATAATCACGTTCGCATAATTTGTACGTGTTACACTGTCAATAGGTTCACACAGTCACGACCTTCAACGAAAACCTTTTCTAACCTTTTTCAAAAGCGATGAACCTTTTCGACATGATCTCCCTAATCACGAAAAAACTTGACAAATCTACGAACAAAGAAGGTGCTGTTTTCCAATGCTTTCTCTCCCCCTAGGGTTGGCCTTGCCTGCCTTCCATTCCGTCTCATGATTTGTTTAAGATAATGTAGAAGTTCTCATTTAACAAACGAAAAGCACGTAGCACAATGCCGGAGGGTAGTCATCCCGATGTCTTGAGTTATCAACTTATCTGTTTTTACTTATTTATTTCAAACATAAAGAAAGGTTTGTTGACCTCTGTTTGAAGTTCTTTGAGCAAGCGAATATTTGAGCGGCCCTTTAGAGAAAATGGGACGAATTCAGCACGCAATGAGTCGGGTAGATAGATACGTGATTAGGTATGGTAATGAAGAGGGAAAAACATGCTTTTAATAATGAAATATATATGTTAAGCCTGCAGTTTCTTCGTTATAATTCCTGTTTGGGAGAAGACTATCTGTAAATCTCAAAATCTCTTAATATTCAAACAACCTTCGCTTTATAGGTCGCGGAACCGGGTTGGGGTGGGGGGGGGGGGGGGGGGGCTGAGGAGCCTGGGGACTGCAGCCCCCACTTTTTTATTTTATTCCATACCTCATTTTGTACACACAAATCTTGATAAAGGATGGTCTAAACTTGATCGCAACTACTTTTGAAAAATCAACTTTAAAAGGTAACTTCAATACCCTTGTGCGTCACCTAGGACACCTATTGAAATGTGCGAACATTGCAATGATGTATAAGGTAATCTGAGTTTGTTTTCTTTGGATTATACAATAGAGTATTGAAACTGCCCTAGAGTTAAGATTTCAGAAATATAATGCGTGCGATCGTGTTTCAAAACTGAACAATCTTCTACTCCGGTCCCTCCGCCCGGCCTCTCCCCCCACTCCGGGGTCGGAATGACCGCATGCGTGTTGCCAAAATGTCCGGTAAAGGGGTACTTTTCACGCACCAAAGTCCGGCTCGTACATACACAAAATTGACTTTACACACCGGACTTAGGGGGTGTTTTCAAAAGGAGGGAACACGCATATGCGTACCCTAAATAACACTGAGTGGGGGGGGGGGGGGGTCCTGCGATCTCTCGCACAATACAGCAATATGTGAACTTGTGAAGCACTGCATTATTGGTCTCGTGACGTCTTATGAATAATAAATACACAGGCTTGATTGTGTGATTTCCAAATTTGCCTCATGGAGGGTCGGTGAACGAAGGATGTCTCTCCCTGAAAAATATGTAAAAGTAGTCGTCTCCATTCTCTCCGACATAAAGAAATCGTCATTAGGGATCTAAATTAACTATCTAAAGCTGCTAGGCCACATTGACAGAGTGTAGAAAGGGATTTAGACTCAAGCGCGTCGATATACTTTAAAGTCTGATCTTCCCTATTTAGGCGCTATGTTCCCTTCAATATGCCACCCCCACCCCCCCCCCCCCCCCCCCCAACGTCAGAGAAGTAAAGAGCTGGCCCATCCACACACTTTTAGCTCTTCTACATATGTTTTCATTATCGTGTTAAAAGTAAAAGGTCAACCCCCTACCTTATAATCCCCAGCTTGTATGCCTATGCAGGAGAGATCCCCCTTGCCATGACTTGTCGCAAATGATTGAATGAATATTGAACTCCCAGGGTAATCTAAAATAATAAGAATCTATTGATTTCTCTAGGCAAGGCAGGGAGTTCATTATGACCTCCACGCAGTCAGCATGATCATGAATAGGAATAATGCAATCTGATGTTACGTTTGGCTGCCAGTGTTCTGACATCCATTTTGCTTTATAGTGATAGTAAACAATACGCCATGACTGAATGGTGTATTTATTGATTCTGTTTGGAAATTGGCGAATTATTGATGCTGAAAGAGGTTGCGTAAATAATACTGGATTGATCAGTGCCCCTTTCCCTCATTTCAAATGCAAATTCAGCCCGTGATGGAACTTAACCCTTACCACAACAATGAAATAAATGTGAGAACATAGCCATTGCCACAATTTAATTTTTCTCTAGTTATAAATTGAGATTGGCAAGAACCAAAAGGCATTTACTCTTGGTTTATAATTATGCGAGCTACAGCCCTTTTAGATCTCAGCAGGCAATCAGTTTATTAACCAATTCAAATCCTATGCAAGATCATACATTCCTGATAGTGCGTGGCTGATGCAGCCTCGTGACCTTGTCCAGGAGATATACCAACTTATTCCGAGGTCAGCAAGGGTGCATCAAGGCACCCTGGGAAGATTCGATAAGCAAGGACAACAAGGGCCGCGCGAAGAAAAATACGTCTTACACCAGCACACAGCGTGGGGAATATGGGGAGGGGGTAATGCGCCGCACGCGCTTGTAGCATCAATTATCTTTACCTCTCGTAAACTTTGCTCATAGGATTACCACGGTCTACTTTGGGGGTAACTGAAGAGATTCTTTCACGAAGTAAATGATCATGGGCTTGATAAATAACATTTGAAAATTGCAGTTAAAGCCCAATGCTTCAACGAAAGATTTAAACAACTATGGGTGTGCAATGACCGAGGGATTTGTGCGCCGGTTTGGGTGTATGCATGGGTGGTTACGCCTGAAGGGGAAAAAGAAAAAAAAAGGTCTACTCCCAAAGTTCCCCACATCCAACCCTTCTTAACTGGCCTCTGGTTCTAACCGGCGTCTCTTGATATCTCATCAGGGTTTCCAGAGCAAAACAACGTCCCTAAAATCTCCATTGGGCCTTGGATTGGATTTAACAATGACAAAAAAGGATGTACTGGCTTTCCCTGAACCCTCACCCCTAGTACGGTTGACTTTGCTTTGTCATCCGTGTATCAGAGAAAAACAACATTTTCACAATCTCCAGGATCTCTAGGATCAGATGACTGCAAGCTCAACCCCGTCGAGGTTTGGCCCGTTAAAGTGATTTGGGGGATAACAGTATGTTTTGAATTTTTCAATAAAATACTAATTTGCTCCTAGCTTTTTTCCCGTTTAAATGTTTTTGTCCTGATTTATGATATTTCTATTTGAATAGCATTAGGGGTATTTCAGTGCAGCCGTCTTCCGTCGTGTCAATATATCATTTCTAAACCCTTTTTAATTGAGGTTTGTTCTTTGGATCTATAAATAAAACAAATATATAGGTTTCATTTCCTCTCTATCTTTACTTATTTGATGAACCTAAGCTGTAGCTAAATGAAGATAACGTACACCTTCAGGCCGTTAGAGAGTTTGGTTAAATGGAATCGCATTTCCTGAAAAATTGGCCAAAAGTAATTCTGCATTCTTTTGCAAGCAGTATATAGTAAATTTAGAGCAATAACAAGTTAGATGCAGACTAACAATACCTTGTTGGAAATCACCGGAAGCGCACATCCAACTTTTGTAATTAATACAAAACCGCATTACAACTTCTCATGTTAGATCAGTATCTCGATTTCCTCATCATTTTACTTTGTTAATTACTCAGTTGTAGTGACCTGCACTTGAGTAAAAAATAAAAAAAGTTTCACGGACATCATTTCTTGTTTAAATAGTTTACTTTCAGTTTCGTTACATTTCATAGACATTGATTTTCGTCATTATGAAAGCTCAGTTCAGCTTAGTGCTCGAAAACCTATATACACTTTCAAAATAATCTGTCTGTAGTAAATATGGTTTAAAGTGGCCCGAAAATTCATTGCAATCATCTCCTTTTCCGAATTCCTGTCCCCCCAAAAAAATAACAGATAAACTTTTTCGGTTGATCTGAAGCGGGTAATTCCTCCATCTACATTTTGTTTTTAATATTTTATTTTTCTAGAAAAGTCCTTGTGAAATATATCAGTGTTTTTTTTCCTTTATGTGTTATGATGTTTGTACCGTGTGAGTCAAACAAATTTTACACCTAGAAAATTGCCAACTATTTTAAACATCATCTATGAACAGTAAATTAGTATACATTTGGTATCATTTTTGTGTGGTATGTGGTCACGCTTGGATGAACAGTAGGCATTGTTTGCGAGAATACAAAAATCGACTTGGGCCAAAGTGATGCCTGCAGCATGTGTTATGTTGGGATTAGCGGAGTGAGTGAATGAATTGAATGTATCAAATGAAATGCATTGCATATGCTTTTTGCAGAAGCAAAAGTCACATACGCACACACACACACACACACACGCACAAATTTTTGTTGATATTTGATATTCGATATTTGATATGTGTGGCATGATTAATTTTGTTAGGTATGTTATTTGGATCTGCAAAAAACGATTTAATACCCAAATCGCAATTGTTTAATTTAAACATCACATCAGCAACTTTGGCGCAAGTCGATTTCTGCACCCTCGCAAACAATGCCTCCTGTTCATCCAAGCGTGAACACATACCACACAAAAATGATACCCAATGATTTGGGATAAAACACTCTTTCATAAGATGTATAATAATGTACTGTTCATAGATGATTTTAAAATAATGAACAATTTTTGTGGTGTAAACTTTTTTGACCCACACTGTATTTCATATTTTATTATCGAAAATAAAACTAAATCAAACCAAACCAAACTTCGAAGACAGACGTGAGAATTTATGAGCTGACGAGCAATCAATCACATTGACACAAATACGGACTAAAATATACAAACATGAATGATTTAAGCTGGGCTTGCGTCATACAGTAGACAACTGAGATTCTAGGATTTCGTAATGTTACCAATGGCCCAGTTAGGCTGAAGTTACAGAAAATCGGATGGGGGGGGGGGGGAGGCAGACCTTCAACCGCGTTTATATACCTTATGATTACTAGCTGCCCTAATTAGTTTTTCTCTTTCTTCCGCTTATTATCTATTAAATCTCTTTATCCCTGCTCGGTTTTTTGTCTTACTAAATTCTATTCTTCTTTGTTCATTCCCCTTAGAAAATAGGCAAAGGCTGATGACGTTAATTGTATTTCTACAGAAGGGAACGTTTCTGTGAATGGCTAGGGAAGGCAGATACAATAAACATGAACGAGGACGGTGACTTGCTTTTTCAAATCCGTGTTCTAATTGGACTTGCAAGAATGCCGACATGGGAGATACTGGAGATAGATAAAGAAAGGAGAGGGTAAAATACCTAGCTCTACATCTATCAGAAATCCGCAAGACTATATGCACGACTATTTACAGACCAAGAGCCGTAGTTGGACAAATTTGCATTTGCTGTCTACAAGTAAAGGCTTTCTTGAGATATGTTGTCCTCAAACCGTTGGGAGAATACAAATCATCTACATGTATATGCAAATAATGCAATTGCTTCAAGCAGATGAGTGCTACTGAATATAACATGTGTGTTTATTGACATATCGACCGACATGCTTCATCGAAAATGATGCAACTAGATTGAGAAAACTATAAAGGTAAATGACTATGTATTGTCTTTGAAAAACACAATTGTTTTAGAATATCGACCCGTCTAGAGTTCCCATGATAAACATACCTTTCAACTGGTCAACAGCCAATTTAACTTGATGAATTATTACGTACAAAGCCTTGAAAAGGGTAAGGATAGCAACCCAAATTATCCGTGATTTGTTTTCCTATTGAAGAAACTAATGTATTATTACTCTGCATTTTCTCCGCTGAAATCTTCGACCATTTTAATATGCGTCCTTGTACGACATACAATCTGTCTTGTTGATAAACCTCTGGGAGGTATTATTGATCACATATTTTTTTTCTCGAGAAGAAATGCTTGCAGTTGTAAGGTGTTTATTTCTAATTGAGCAACCGATATTATCAGGTTTTTCTAATGAAAAAGTGCCTCTGGACAAAATTTTGAAGTTCAAGTTCGAGAATGAGGGAGAAATAAAGAGAAGGACTTGGAGAGGGAATGAGGGGGATGTAGGGGGAGAGAGAGAGAGAGTTGTGTGTATGCGTCTGTGTGTGTGTGTGTGTGTTTGTGGGTGAGTGTATGAGAGAGAGAGAGAGAGAGCAGCGGTTTGTTTTGTTAAAATGACAATTGCTAGCATGATGAGTTAATAAACAGTAAAGCATGAGCTCTTTTTACAAATATTATAAAGGCTAAATTTAATTGAGGTATTTAAAATGTTAAAATGCCAATAAAGGGAAATTCTGGGTCAGACGGATTAAAATAATGAAGGATAAGATAGCCGAAACGCGGGTCATAGATCTTGAAACTTTGAAGTGAAAGGATTATTATGAAGATACAGACAGTGATTGATGGCTTTTGAAACATCCTATCGTTTCAAATCACTCTGCTAAGTAATGATAAATGGGGCAATCGTTCATGCGCGATCAGAGAGACTATTATTTGCCTTTATGATCTGGTGATCGAGGAGTCTTCGTCTTCTCTCTCCATCAAGGACAGGATTTGGAGACGGACGGCATTGATAATGAAAACCGGCAGACGATCATGAAGATAAACACACCCAGAACTTTCTTGTGTGACGTCACAGGAAGTGCAAACATCCAGGCCTTAGAAAGGATACATGGTCCTCGGATTGCTTCTTTTTTTCCTATTTTGTTAACACTCTAGTCAAGGAAATGTTACGATTAAGTGCAATGAAACCGCTCGCGAAGAGTCTAGACTGGATTCGAGAGCTCCAGTTCGCGCTCTAATCACGCGCGCTCGAGAGAGATATTTTTTAAATTTTATATGCTTTTGGGCTGTGCATGTGCAGAATGTGCATTTTAAGATTTGTAAGATTTTCTGCTTAAGAAGAAAAAGAAATCAGAGGAAATAAAAGATAGTCGACCACGTGCATGGACACGTTTGGAAGAAGAAGAAATATATAATAGAGAAGGCAGTTTGGGTTTTTTAATCAAAGGAAACAATTTCAAGATTAACTCAAACGGAGTGTTGTATTTCGATGTACTTTTATTTAACTTAGCTTTGATTCAAGTCATATACGCCTGGCTTCTACTCAATCATCGAGTCAGAAGACTGAAAGGTCCTGTATATTTAACACCGACAGCAGAATAATCGGAGGCACTGAACGAAACACAAGATTCCGAATAGTTCGGAGAAAATATGAAACAAAAATATTTTGGAATTTATTTTGCTCTTGCAGTTGAATATGAGAACAGAAATCATTACGCGACACCAGCGCAGCGAGCGTGAACATAATCACACATGATAAACACCATCGCCAACACATTATCAGTACATTATCATTATAAGTACGCGTACGTACATACAGGTTAGACTATAGGCTCTTCGCGAGCGGTTTCATTGGAATTAAACGTGAAATTCACTAAGCTTGCGTGTAAATAAAGAAATACGCGACCGGGATCTTTCCGTGTGGGTAATAGTGGAGGAAGAGTGATGGCGGGAACCATCGAAAAAGACTCTAAGCAAATAAGAACCGTGTGAAAATAATTCCACTTAACGAAATATGGGAGTATAGGCGGATTTATTTCTTTTTCTTTATCTAATACAAAGAGGCTTCCCGGTACCATTGTTTGTCAGGAAAAAATTTTTAAAAAAACGAAAAAAAAATAAATAAAAAAATAATGAACAAAACAAACGAAAGAAGACGGGAGGAGAACAACAACATAAAGAGAGGGTGGGGGTAGACGTTGAAAGAAGATGACATGATGAATCGCACTTCGATAGGGCTGTAATTGACTGTACCCCTGTCTCTGACTTTTTGATGCGATTCGAAGATACAGCAAGGCCACAGCCACTCCCATAGCTCCAGTTTTTAGTTTAAACGTATGGGGTGGGGGGCTTTATGCTCACTTCGGGTTCAATGAGAAGTGCATTCTGCATTCAATTTTACATTTCCCTCTCCATCGTCGTCTAGTTTTCAAAACAAAAACAAAAAGAGATATTGCTCATGTATATGAGCAGTATTTTCGACAGTGTTTTATTAGGCTGTAGTTGTCAAATTCATAGTCAAGTGCAAATAAATAAAAATAAAAAAAGAACAACATAGAGAGAGGGTTGGGCTAGACGTTGAAAGAAGATGACAAGATGACCGATAGGGGTGTAATTGACTGTACCCCTGTCTCTGACTTATTGATGCGATTCGATGATACACCAAGGCCGCTGCAACTCCCATAGCTCCAGTTTTTTAGTTTTTACGTCTGGGGTTGGGGGGCTTCATAATCTGCCCCCAAACCAACATTAAGGAGGCTTCGGGTTCAATGAGAAGTGCATTCTGCCTTCAATTTTACATTTCTCTCTCAATCGTTGTCTAGTCTTCAAAACAAAGCAGAATTAAAAAAAAAAGGATATTGCTCATGTAAAGGCGCAGTATTTTCGACAGTGTTTTGATAGGCTGTAGTTGTTAAGTTCACTGTCATGTGCAAACGAAAAATTACGCTAAAAATCTAAAAACCTCCGTAGTTCTGATTAGAATAACTTGGTGCACACGTTGACTGACTGCTTTTATTTCAATTCAATAATCGATGCAATACATTGCACAGATCTTTACCCGTATACTAGTCAAAAGTGTCTAAACATTTTTCTTTTGGACACAAATGAACCTAACAATTTAATTAGTACATAATAATTAAGGATACCATAGAGATGATGGAAGTCAGGTTCCACGATTGGGCGCCCATGACATGTTGACGACGTTCTACAAAATAACGACAGTCAAGTTTAATAAAAACGTAAGGCAAGTGATGTCTCGACCACTGTCTGTCAAACCAACTCAGTTCGGAAACAGACTGAGTGTATGTTTGACGAATAAAAAACAGCGACAACTTAGCATTCTAACGATGCCAGGAGAGTCAATATTTGGGACCAATATAGTTGGTAATTCGAGAAAGTCTTGGTAAAGTTTAAAGCATAATGCTAGGCGTTACTGAATGAAGTGAAGGAATTTAATCAAGTAAATAGTCAAAAGACTTGGGGTCCAGCCATCGGCATCAAGTTCTATATAGGGGAAAAAAACTGTACTATTATTTTGTGTGTGTGTGCTTTGCAGATTATTGGCAATTCTACCCTGTGTAAATAAAACTACAAAATGAATAGATAAAAAATAAAAATAAATGAAATAAATGAATAGATTATTGAATGCATGAAGTAATAGAAAATAAATAAACAAACAAATAATTTAATAGATAAAATAACTATTGCTAATGAATCAACAAATAAACTAGTAGATGTACATTATTTATGAATGGTCACTATTTTCCATAAAAGGAAGGTAAATAATTCTTCATCATTCTTTAAAAAAAAAACATTTCCCCCTCAAACAAAAACAATATATAAACTTTCGCCTTAACCTGCTCCTTATTCTTCAGCTTCTTCCCCTGCCTAGGGAATGGAGAGAATTATTTAAAAAATGTTAAGATAAAATCGTGTTTCTTGGAAAACCAATGTTTCAACAAATTGAAACATTTCGCAAACCGTGAACTAGGGTAATCTCGCAGGATTAAGCCAGTAATCTCGAAGGATTAAGCCAGTAACCTCACTGGCTTAAATCTAAGCAAAAAATACTCTCGCAAATCCATTTGCATATTCATGGAATATCGAAAGTACACAAAAATTGTCTATAAATTTTCCTGTTGTTTCTTATAAGTAAGCCACACTAAATAATTTCTTCACGGTAATTGAACTTTATTTATGGACCTTGATGGAATTTTTTAGAGCATTCTGGCGCTACTTTTAGAGGACCAAATTAATACAGATATACACAGCTTTCTTTGCACGGAATAATATTGGTAAGCTTTTTTTCTCTCGATGGTCGTTAAGGTTGGATAGTACTCTACTAGGGTAATCTTGCAGGATTAAGCAAGTAACATCACTGGCTTAAATCTAAGCCAAAAACACTTTCGCAAATCTATTTGCATATTCATGGAATATCGAATGTACACGTAAATTGTCCATAAATTTTCCTGTTGATTATTATAAGTAAGCCAGACTAAATATTTTCTTCACGGTAATCGAAAGTTTTCTTTGCACGGAATAATATTGGTAAGTTTTTTTTCTCTCGACGGTCGTAAAGGTTGGATAGTACTCTGCTATGATGTAGATAACTATGTCAGTCTTTGTTTAACCTAGTTATGCCTGGATCCTAGTCAAATATATATTGTAGTGTATCCTGTTTTGTCCACAGGATTTTATCCATCCATTAAAAAGATGGCATGCAAACACTTGCACTCCCTCAACGTGGGTCGAGTCATTTAAGGGGGTCATGACTTGTGAGGGGGAGGGGTGGGAGCACCTGACTTATGAGTTCAATGGAATGCGAAATAGCAAGGGTGGGTTTAAAAAAGGGTCGCATAATCTCCCTTCCATGTTGCCCTGTCCCCCACTCTTTCTCACTTACCCTATTTTATTCTCTTTGACATCTTCTACTTGAGGAGGCAGGAGGGGGAGATCCCCCTCTCCCGAAGCCCCGTCGCTGCGCCCCTATACACTTGCTGGTAAACATGGCAATAGTTTACGGCTAGCAAGCCATGAGGCGGTTACGCCTAATGCAGGTGTGTGGTATCGATCGGCATAGGATCTTCTGCCCTCTCAATAACTGGGATTTAACCATAATACTTGTGACCTCTTCAAAATAACTTTTCTTATCTCTCTCTTTCTCTCTTTCTCTCTCTCTCTTCCTCCCTCTCTCTCTCTCTGTATCTGCATCATCTTTCTCAATAACCCTTCTCCTCATTCTATGTTTCTTCCCGCCCCATTCTCTCTCTCCCCCTCTCGCTCTCCTTCTCTCTCTCTCTCTCCCTCCCTCTCTCTCTCTGTATCTGCATCATCTTTCTCAATAACCCTTCTCCTCATTTTATGTTTCTTCCCGCCCCATTCTCTCTCTCTCCTTCTCTCTCTCTCTCTCTCTCTCTCTCTCTCGTTCTAGTACCGTTCACTCACTAGCTTTCTCGTCAATTTTCGCCTCTGATGTTTTTCTCATTCCTTCTCTCTCTCTCTCTCTCTGATTCTATTCCTAGTATATCTGTACCACTCTCCTTAAAAGCCACCCTGTTAATAACCATATTTTACTCTCTCTCTTCTTTTTCCTCATTACGTCGACCGTGCACTACAATTTCTGTCTCTCCTTCTCTCTCTCTCTCTATTATCCTCATACTCGAAGCACTAAATACGGACAAAGGCTTAAAGGACTACACAGTTCTGATGCCTGTCACAGCAGAAATGATCAGTAAGCGTTCAAGTAGCGAGACTACCACGATACCTTACAATGCATATCATTTATAGGCGCCAATGAATACGCCCCACCCAAATCTACTTTAGATATGGACATATTTTCCCCAATTTGATAAGAAAATAAGAATGTGAAAAATTGAATTGTCCCGATTAATGTTTCCTTGAAAATGTATCATATTAAAGCTAACACGTAAAATAATTCATCAAAGGCCAGTACACCTTTCATTCCTGAGTTACGAAAAACACAACAAGAAGTTTTACAAGAGGTTTGAATTATTCGATTGTGAAATGGACGTCTTCCAAAATACTTTAAAAATGAAACAGATAATCAAAACAAAGGAAAGAAAGACAACAAAAAAAAGAAGAAAAGATTAATGCTGTAATATTTGTCACGATATACTGACAGCAATTCAAGATTTTAGTATTAGATAAACCTTCTGTATCTGTGTGTGGGGGAGGGAGGGGATGGGAGGAGGGTTCAATTACCACTTTTATTTTGAGCGACGCCAATGTCAAATGTGTATTGAGAAGGTAAACATTTAAGAATTCATCTTTGTCTATATGCCAGGGTACCTATCACTTGAAGGAAACACATTTCTAGAGTAACGATTATGAATAAATTCATCACTGATTGAGCAATATAGGCACACATCGTGGTACTGTCAAGGTTTGGTCACAAATGCGTCTTTATCATTATCTTTTATTAATTATCAAATCATTATTCACACACGTATCTGCAGGTTATATTATATTGGGCAGGTAATCACCGCGATTACAGTATACATTAGGCATATTACTTTGCATCAAATTATGAATCATTTATTCACGCCTGAAAATGCAACAGGAATTCACCTGAAATGGGCAGCTGTCTACGTGATGATGAAAAGAACGCCAGTTGAAAAGGCGGTTGAAATTCAGCCCCCGCAAAGCCAACTTAAAGGTGTACCTGAGTTGTGGTAAAGGTAATAAGATTAACTTAAAAGTAATCACCTTCGGATAAGCACACCTGGGACTACATGTTTTGTTGATGGCCCGACTGCCGACAGAAATGTTCCCTTTGTAAGATAACATTAGTGTCATTAGTGTAATCAATACTTAATAAATGTTTCGACTATTTGGTATAGGTATTACATTCTGAAGTGAGATTGGATGTCTCGTCACCATCAAATGCAAGACTGCCTTTAATAGTGTCTCACGAGTTGACGTACAACCTCTTGAAGTATGAGCTTGCCTTCTAACATAAACACCCGATGGCGACGGAAGGTCAGAGTCAGCATATGGAGACAGTGTATCAGTCTCTGCAGCCACGGGCACATTGCTTTAATAAAAACAACGATTTTGTTGAAATCATGTCATGCATGGTTCCTCGACTACCCTGGTTCGTGTTAGCTTGGAAAAGAAAGCAAGGAAAGAAAGAATAAAAAAGATTCGGTGAAATACCCGCGAGCTAATCAAGTGCAAACATTATTCCTTCAGGTAAGTTGTGACTGCAATTGCATGGTTTCAGAATGAACCCGGAGCCAGAATGAGAACACGTCTATCTGTTAGACTGTCAGGATGAAATCACATTGCTAGATCCGAGAACGTAGGAAAATCTTAATTTCATTTAGATAAACATTGACTGAGGGGATAGTGCTGAAAGCGACATTTTCTTTTCAAACAAAACATCAGGAAAGAACGTAAAATCACGTTTCTACAAAATTCCGATATATTTGTTTTTTTTAACCGCCCACTCCGAGAAAATTGATATTGTATAATCATAAATGTTCAAGCACTTTCATTCAAGTGCGGACCCACTTAGGTTTAAAAAAGGGGAAAAGGGGGAGGGTACAATATGAGCTACGTGCAGTGTAAACAAAATTATCATTAAAGTGTGCTACAGACGCAGAACGATAATCACGCCATGCTGCTTCGACTTTTACGAGGAACGTTTTTTTCTTTCTATGTGGGCGGAGAGGCGGAATAAAGGTTCCTGATTTAGTTTTAGTTGAACTTGGTGAATAATTAAAGGCAATGAAGAAAATTTAGGAAAAGTAGGAAACCTGGCCTATTGAGATGTCTTTTTTCAATTTATTTATTTTTTAGAAATATTTGAATATATATTTTTTTGTCAGTTTTATGTTTTCATTCCATTTAAATTAAATTTTGATTTGGGTATGGATGGGAAATAAGATGCTTATCGGCATTGTAAGGCATCGTGATTGAGCCATAGCGAATATTCATGTAGTCACTTTTTACAGATATTGGGATAATAAGGCGAAGTTGCTAGATTATTATGAAGGGAAAGGGATATCAAATCTGTTGATCTTGTTATCAATTTCAATTTTTCAATTTCAATTTATTTTGCATTATAACAAAATGAAAAGTTGAGTATACAGGATACATAAATAATAATAATGATAATAGGCATTTATAAAGCGCCGTCTATCTAGAAATTTGTATTCGAGGCGCACAAATTAATTATTTCCCTGGCTTTAGTCTAGCTGCCATCACAGCGCTCTAGTATTTCAAGGAATTAATTCCTGCCAGGTACCCATACTAGGCAAGGACCTCTAAGAAGCAACTTGTGTTTTTAAATGAGGCTCCTAGCAAGGTAAACACAATACTGAATTAAATAGCTAAATAATTACAATTTACAAGGTTTGTATATCTATATTGTGAACATAAATTTAAACTTTAAGCTGACGATGGAGAATTTGAGGCAACTGGTAGGCCAGCAGGGCAAACAAACAGCAAAGCGAATGAAAAATAAAAATGATTGGGTAAATTGTTGTCATTTTTCCCGGATGGGGCATGCACATATCAGAGATGATACCTTGTACATTATATACTACTTTTTTGTATTACTTAGGTTGCTCATCAGTCTTTTTCAGAACTGTTTCCTTTTGAAACAATACAAATGATGTGTGCCTACAACTTAACCTACAAGGCTATGCAACTGTTGATAGAAATGCCAGGGATATATATGCCATATTCGCTTTCTAGCAACGCTCCTGGAAAAGAGAAAATGAAGAAAGAATTCAGTGAGCGCTAAGTACTTATCGTACGTATCGAAATCTATCTTTTATCGGAACGAGCACAAAAAGGAATCCTTTAGAAATAGAAATGCTATTTTCAGATTTGCGAAGGCAGAAGCTTTAATGCCTCCCGTTCAATGTGAGACGGTGATACATAATGGTCGAACGATTCCTATTCTCTGCTGCAAGCGGTTAAAACGTATAACATATGTTCATGCTTTAATTTGCACTCTTTGCCATTTTCGATATTCTTTTGAGCTAGCATTACTGCATAGCCCAAATTATCAGAAAAGATTCTGGATGGATACTCTTGGTGTGCGTTACTAGCAACGATTTTTGCATGAATAATGTTTCAAATTGCAATTTAATTTTCATGTTGGGTATGTATTTAGGAGAATTCTTACTTTTGCGCAAATATAGTATCAGCTCAAGAACAATGAATAACGTCTTTAATATGGAATTAAAGGGATATTTTGACATTGGCAAGGACGTTAGGATATACAGCCAAACATTAAGGGAAGGAGATCATGAAAGATTATGGGCAAATTGGGAATCAACGAAGAAATAGAAGGAGGATTATGAAGGGTTGCACGCGGGAGGGTATTAGGAGAAAAGAGAGAAGGACACAATGCGATCAATACTGCAAGGATGATGGATACTGAACGAATTGAAGTTGAGGGAAAATAGATACAGTCGCGTTTCATGTTCAAGGAGATGAAATGATGGGGGACATCAAACCAGATGAATAAGAGAGAGAGAGAGAGAGAGAGAGAGAGAGAGAAAAAGAGAGAGATATATATAGATACAAGAAGAGGTGGATAATAAGACAACAAGAGAGAGAGAGAGAGAGAGAGAGGGGGGAGGAAGAGAGAGAGAGAGAGAGAGAGAGAGAGAGAGAAAGACAGATTTTTATAATATAAATTTGTACTAAATAATTGGTTGCAGTTATAAAACACATGAAATGCGCTACACATAATTGGGACCAATATAATATCAAGAAAATAAATAAACAAATAATAAGAACTAACAATTTAAAGTATTATCCTTACTTTCTTTATATAATTATACTGTTCAGAAAGAGGAATAGAGCAGAAGATGACATACAAGTGAACATGGAAGCAACGATACATGTACAGGCTGGGGCAAATCGAGAAAAGGAATACAATTTACCAGAACGGAAGGAAAGGAAAGAAAGGCAGAGCAACAGAACAGAGAAAGATGAAGAGAAAAGTAAAATAAATCATAGAAATAAACAGAAGAAGAAAATAAAGAAGGTGTAAACGTGTGCATGCACACATAATATACACAAGACACAGACCAATGCTCACAAAAAAGATACACACCTACATCAACACACACCCACACATATGCCCGCATTGAGTACACACGTATATACACCCTCCCACTTACACACACGAATACGCACACCCTCCTATAATCAAACAAAGCGAACATGTATACAGCACCCCATTAATTTAATTCAAATTAAAATGCTCATATCAAACTAAAAACAGTGGTATCAACATATTTGTGAGCCCAATGCTTTTAATAGTAAGCAAGCAACATTAATGTAGTTAATGCAAACACAATACAGAGAATCGAATATCAAAAGTCATCATAGTAAGAAATTGTATCAAAGAACCGAAGATTATTTCATTTAGAAATGTACAAATTGATAAAGAGTATCATAATATAGCATCAATCAGTTTCGGGAATTGGATCATAGACATGAATAATAGAAAATAAGTGTAACTATGAAATTAAATGGAATACAGGATAATTGAAATGATCAAATTAGATATTGTATCAAAAGCGTTGATTGATTGGATCAATTTGAGTCTAGTAATATATATGCACGTAGTACAAGAAACTGTCACAATATGGAATCAATCACTAGTGTTCTTTTTGACTGTAACAATTACCATTTAAAAAATATATGGGGGCGTTGAGGACATTAGTACAGGAACCCTTTGGAGCCATAACAGCAATATTGAATATGATATCGGAGGATTGATCATACCAGATAGAGGCAGACATCAAAAGAAGGATTGAAATTACACCAAATCCAAGTTATATCTGGCAATGAAAGAGCAGAAAAGGGACAATTTGAACTTACAATGAGACTTATAAACTGCTATGCTTTGTCTGTTGTATTGCCGGCAGTAAAAAATAACATGGACATCAACAAAGATTATGGAAATTAAAATCTCACTATTTGAAATTAGGTTGTAAAAGAGAATGGTGAGAAAGCATGAACAAATATGAAAACTAACAGAGAAATATCGCATATAGTCTGGTCAATAATTGAATAAGTAAGTATTTATGGGATTTGAATGTTCGATTGCACAGAAAGGAAAGTTCTATGAACATAGCACGTCTTCTTTCTCAATAGAACTAATATTAAGCCTGTTTAGTTACCAATCCACGTTATTATAAAATCTACATGAGTTGGCGTCATGCATAGTTATCTCATTAGTTGGGTTTAAGAACTAATTCAATATTTATTTCCTTTAACGATACCGCCTCCAGTGTCGGCTTATTAAATTGGATGTAACCATCATGAATATTTATTTGTTATGAACGTGTACTATCGAAAACGGCAATACATAATTTGCTTTACATTAAATGTCAAAATAATTGTGAAATCATACTGTAACCGTATGTGTATACAGATCAGTCATGTATACGACACAAATTATTTTATAACTGTAATCTCCCAGTTACGCGTCACCATTTCCGTGTAACCATAGTTATACTATTGGTAATTTGTATAGACGAAAACCTGATTGCCAAAGTATGTTTTATGTATTTGGTTACAATGGGTTACTGCTCCTTTCTCGAACACTTGGTGATTAAAACAAACAACATGCAAACAATTATATTGAAGTAGAAATTAGCAGATAGACAGAGAAATAGAAAAAGAGGGGTGGGGGTAATACGAAGCTACAAATTAAGAAATACAGATCTTTATGGAGACATTATTTATTGTGGGTCGAAAGACGGGCAAAAAGGTTAGTAAGGTCCAACATTAAAGTTCGAAGGGTTCAGCTGGAGGAAAACAAAACAAAAATTAAAATAACAATAACAACGCTGACATGAGATAGCTAAAATGAAGGGGACAAGAACCAAAATGAAGACAAATAAGACAGTGTAACGGAGGAAAAGGAAACCAAACAAGAAATGTCATGGACATTCGAATGCGAATGATGGAATGTTTCGGCAAATGGCGCGCAAATATACACAAGCATCTTGGCGGCTGTTAAGTGAACGCCCGAATTCTCCGACACAGCCTTCCTCCCTTTTCCTTCAAGGGAGGAGACGGAATATTTGAAAGTCCTTGCTCACACTACGCCCCCGCAGAAAGTAAAGAACGAAAAATGTCTTGAAGTTGTCAAAGCGAGAGTGTTTATCCGGTAGTGTATCCAGCATAGGGCGAAGAATCAAAGCCCACCCCCTTCCTCCACCTCCGTTTGAACCCCCCTCAAAGACAATAAAAACTAGAAAATGTTAAACAATTTAATCTTCCAAAAAGAAAAAGAAAAATGATTTGGACCATATTTAGAGCTGCAGGAACTAACTGCCGAATCTTTTTTTCTTACAACATATGGACAGTAAGGAGTCATCTAAATTTAAATATATGTACGCGGCATGCTAAGGCAGACAACTGAAAAGCTCTATAATAATCTCCTGCAATTTCATGACTCGCCCTGACATTAAATACATTTTCAAACTTAGTAGGTTAATGTACGCTTCAAATAATGAATATGATGATAAATGGTTGCAAACATTCGTTAGATTTTCAAATATTTCATTACATCAGTTACTTTCATTATATCTCAGAATGTTTAAGCCAGGCGCGGATCCAGGATTTCTTAGGGGGGGGGGGGGGCCCACTTTTTTTTTGGTCCCAACAAAAATCGTAACGACTCAGCCAGCCGCTAAATAAGCGGGGGGGGGGGGGAGGAGGAAGAGGACACTTTTTTTTTTTTGGTCTCGAAATTTGAAAATTTCGAGTCACCTTTTTTAGGTCAGCCATTGGCATATTTTTTTTTATTTTTTTTTAATTAAAAAAAAAAAAAAAAAAACACAGAAAAAGGGGGGGGGGGGGGTTGCTCAAAAATACACACATAAAAACCGAAGGGGGGAGGGTCAACCCCCTAACCCCCTCCCCCCTTTCCCCTCCCGCGCGAAGCGCGGAAGTTTTTACGTTTCATTAAATCATTAGAAAAAGAAGACGATTCGTTGTACAGTTTTTTACTCTTAATCCTCGTCTTAATTCATCCCCCTCTCCCGCGCAAAGTTCGGAAGCTTTTACGTTTCATTAAATCATTAGAGAAAGAAGACGATTCGTTGTACCGTTCTCGACTCTTAATCCTCATCTGAATTCAGTTTTCCCCTCCTCCCTCCCGCGCAAAGCGCGGAAGCTTGTACGTTTCATTAAATCATTAGAGAAAGAAGACGATTCGTTGTACCGTTCTCGAAAATAATCCTCGTCTGAATACAGCTTTTACGTTTCATTTAATAAATCATTAGCGAAATAAGACGATTCGTTGTACCGTTATGACTTTTAATCCTTGTCTAAATTCAGTTTACCCCCTCCCACGCGAAGCGCGAAAGCTTTTACGTTTCATTAAATCATTAAAGAAAGAAGACGATTCGTTGTACCGTTCTCGACTCTTAATCCTTGTCTAAATTCAGTTTTTCCCTCGCTTCGACGTTTCATTAAATTTTTAGAGAATGAAGACGATTTGTTGTTCCGCTCTCGAATAATTAAGTTTCCCCCACCCGCGCGAAGCGCGGAAGCTTTTTCTTTTCATTAAATCATTAGAGAAAGAGGAAGATTCGTCGTACCGTTCTCGACTCTTAATCCTTGTCTAAATCAATTCCCCCCCCCCCCCTTCCGCGCGAAGCGCGGAAGCTTCGACGTTTCATTAAATTATTATAGAAAGAAGACGATTTGTTGTACCGTTCCCGAAAATTATCCTCGTCTGAATTAAGTTCCCCCTGCCCTCCCCCGCGCGTAGCGCGGAAGCTTTGACGTTTCATTAATTCATTAGAGAAAGAAGACGATTCGTTGTACCGTTCTCGACTCTTATTTCTTGTCTGAATTTCAAATATGTTCTTTGTCTATTCCCTTTTCTTCCTACGTCCTCTTCCTTTACACTCCTCTCTTTTTTGGCCGGCGTTTATTGGGGGACCACCCCACCGCCCTCCTGGCTACGCGCCTGCTGTCAGATGAACATATGTTGATACCTTGTCCGCCCCGGAAGCTCAGGGGTTTAAGGTTTTAATTTACGGTCAGATGAGCATTATTTTGATACCTAATTGTTACAATGGCAGGTCACTAATTGGCTTGGGGTTCAGGGGGCGGAGTCCCGGAAGCTCAAGGGTTTTAGGCACTCAATTACGGTCAGATGATTATCGAGGGGCCCGCCTAAGGGCTCTTGGTTGGGTCCAGGGGGCAGAGCCCCCAGAAGCTCAGGGGTTTTAGGCGTTTAATTACGGTCAGATGAGCATTTTTGATACCTTATTATTTGTGACACTAGCAGGACACTATTTGGCGTGGGGTCCAGGGGGCAGAGCCCCCAGAAATCAGGGGTTTTAGGCATTAAATGACCGTCATATGAGCATCTAAGGGCCCGCCTTAGGGCCCTAGGTGGAATCCAGGGGGCAGAGCTCTTAGGATTTTAGGCATTAATTTTAATCATGGTCAGATGAGCATATTTTGATACCCCATTATAATGTGACACTGGCAGTTAACTATTTTTTCTTTCTCGCTCTCTTTCTTTCTATTTCTCTTTAATATACTTTTTCAAAGAAAGTGTGGGAGAGGGGGGGGGGGGCTCGAGGATCCCGACCCCCGCCGTTCCGCGGGCCCTACAAAAAATCACCGAGACTTCCATGGATTTCTAAATCACTTTTACGTTCAATTAACAGAAAAAATAACTTATACTATAAACGTAAAATGAAAGGTACTGAACAGGCAAAAGCTAGATACACCAGTTATAAAAATACTTTAACTAAAACAATACGATTAGCAAAAAAAAACTACTTTACGAACCAGTTAACTTTATATAAGAATGATATTCAAAACACATGGAAGATTTTAAAACAAGCAATGAATTTATCCAATAACAAGTCAGATATAACTAAAATTAGGTATAATGATGATATTGTCGAAGATCCTGAAAACATAGCCAATACTTTCAACAACTTTTTTTCCTCTATAGGGACAAACTTGGCTGAAGGGATTCCTCCTTCAGCCAAACATTTCTCTGATTACCTAGGCACACCCAACCCCAATACTATTTTTCTCACTCCTATAGTTAAAGAAGATATCATTGATATTGTATCTAATTTGAATAACAAAAAGAGTCCCGGCTATGACGACATTAATAATTTTATTCTAAAAGGTGTAATATCTTCAATTGTAAATCCTTTAGTACACATTCTTAATCTATCGTTACTTAATGGACAAGTCCCAGATAATATGAAAATCGCAAAAGTCATACCCCTGTACAAAAAAGGTGATAAGTTGAATGTCAGTAATTATCGACCAATCTCTTTATTATCCTCCTTGTCGAAAATTCTAGAAAAAGTTGTTTATCGTAGAACTGTTTACTTTTTAAAAACTCATAGTATTTTTTCCAACTTTCAGTTTGGATTTAGAGAAAAACATAATACAGAACATGCCTTATTGAATTTTATTGACAAAGTAGCGCATGCTTTAGACAATTATTCTCACCTAGTTGGCATCTTCCTGGACTTCTCCAAGGCCTTCGACACCATCAATCATGACATCTTATTATTCAAACTTTCTCATTATGGGGTGCGTGGGAAGGCCTTGGAGTGGTTCAGGAGTTACTTATCCAATAGACGACAATATGTATTCTTGAATGATCATGCTTCCAATATGCAAAACGTAAATTGTGGAGTACCGCAGGGAAGTTTGTTAGGCCCTTTATTGTTTATTATTTATATTAATGACTTTTGTAAATCATCCGATGTCCTTTCATTTATACTTTTTGCAGACGATTCTAATTTATTTTATTCCCATAGAAATCCAAATTCCCTAGTCAATGTTGTAAATTCTGAACTTGAAAAAGTCACCCAATGGATAAAAGCAAACAAACTATCCCTTAACCTCCAAAAAACCAAATATATGTTATTTAGTAATTCTATTGACACACTGCCCAAGAATATAATTTTTGACGATACCCCCTTGGAAGTTGTTTCATTCATTAAATTTTTAGGCATAACTGTTGATAACAAACTTTCGTGGAAATACCATATAGATAATACATGTAAGATCATTTCACGGAATATTGGCATAATAAATAAACTTAAATTTCATTTTCCGACATCATCCCTACTCATGCTTTATTCATCTTTAATTTTACCATACCTGAATTATGGAATACTTACTTGGGGCAACACGCAGCAAACTCTATTAAATAGACTGTTATTATTACAAAAGAAGTCTCTCCGTATTATTTACCATTCTGCTCCACTCTCACACACAGACCCGTTATTCGTTAATGGCAGACTATTAAAAACAAATGACCTGTATCTACTTCACTTAGGACAATTTATGTATAAGTATTCAAAAAAGACCCTTCCACATATATTTGATGCCATGTTCCCCCTAAATCGGTCATTTCATGATTACCCAACTAGACGGTCAAACGAGTTTCACCTACCACTCTTTAGAACTTTATTAGCGAAGAAGTCTTTTATGTATGATGGTCCTAGATTTTGGAATTCTCTAAGTGAAAGTATTAAAAATAGTCCATCCCTAAATTCTTTCAAGAAAAATCTAAAAACATTTTTGCTCAAATCTTATAGTAATATACAAGAATAATCTGATAACAGTTGGTAATCATCTTCATTTTTCATTTAGGTCTTCATCATCTGCTCGATTAATTTAATATTTATTTGGTCTTATGATCTTACCTTCCCAAAATTAACATTATAACTTACTTTTTCCAGTCATGATTTGTCCTGCTTCTTCTTCTTCTTCTTCCTTCCCCCTTTTCCCCTTTCCTTCTTATCTGTTTTACATCTCCTTGTTCGTTTCGTGTTTGTAAATTGTATGTTGTTTTGAAATATTGTCTTGTGTTTTTTAAGTCTTCGTAGGCAAAATTTGAAACATTTATATTTTTGTTTTTTTCTGGGGGATCCACAACCTACAAGCACTGCTTTTTAGTGGATCCCCCCCATTTCCTCAGAAATTAAGAAATTCTTGTAATAATTTTATTATGTGCAAAGTTTATTTGTATAGTTTCTTGAAAAAATGAATTATGTATGAAATCAAATGTAATATCTTTGTTTACCTTTCTGTTGGAAATGAAATAAATATGAATATGAATATGAATATGAATATGTAGGCGTCTCAAGAAGCATTTTCTTGCCTGGCTGTAAATTTAGGAATTTGTCATTTTCCAACAAACGCATGAAGTGAGGAAAATTATCTCATTTCAGCATTATTTGTAAACCACCGTTATGGAATTATAAATAAACCACGTTTGAATTGTATTTCTCCAAAGCCCCCCCCCCCCCCTCCCCTATCAGTACGCCAGTGGCCCCCCTTTTCTTTCCCTTTCTCTCCTCTTTCACTTTCCCTTCCCTTCCTTATCTCTCTTTTAGGTTTGCTGGGGGGGGGGAGGGGCACTGTAATTTCGGTCCCCAACCCGCTCCACACATTGTTGGCGGGATTAACCGCAACTGATCTCCGCTTCTTTTCTCCCTTTTCTTGTTTTCTTCCTCTTTTTTGTTCCCTTTTAGTTCTCCTCTTTTCCTTTTCCTTCCTTCTCTCTTTTTTTTTAGCGGGGACGGGGGGGGGGGAAGCTAGGGTCTTTTGCCCCCCCCCCCCCGATCCACAACTTGTTGGCGGGAAAATTGCAAAACTGATATCCCCCTTCTTTTCTTTTTTCTATTTTGTCCTTCCCTTTATCTCCTCTTTATCTTTTTTCTTTCCCTTTCCTTCCTTCTCTTTTATTTTTTTATTGGGGGGGGGGGAGGGCGATCTCCTTCTTCCCTCTTTTCTTTTCTTCTTCCTCTTCTTTTTTTTCCCTTTCTCTCCTCTTTCCCTTCTTTTCCTTCTCTCTCTCTCCTTTTTTTTTTTTTTTTTTTTTGCGGGGGGGGGGGGGGGCAAGGCACGCTCGCCCCCCCCCCCTGGATCCGCCCCTGGTTTAAGCAAATGGCACCATGAAACACAAAAGATTCACCGGAATGGAGGGAAAATGACATATCTTCGGCACGCACTACCGAAAATATTCTTGAAATGGTTTAGAAAGGGTCATTCGGGATTCCAAACGGCTCACATCTTTGGCAGAGATGAATGGACGCGAGTTAAAAACATGGGTTTGTGTCACACTTTCTGGCAGGAGCTATCGGCTAAAAGTATAGAAAAGGTAAGATTTGACAATGGGATGTGAAATATTCATCTTCACTTAGAGAATCCCGGGGTATTTCTTTCTTTCATTTTGGGTGCGGCATGCATTTGGAGAGGGCAGAAAGGTGAAATTGATGGATGGAGGAAGGAAGAAAGAGTGGTAGAAAAACAAAAAAAGAGAGAGAAATAGAAATAAGTAGGACTTGCAAGAGATAGACAGAGAGAGAGAAAGAGAAATTAAAGAGATAAAGATGGACACTAATGCAATAGGAGACAGGGAGTAAGGAAGAGGGAGGAATTGGAAGCGAGAGAAAGGGAAATGGAGAAAATCAAAAGGGGGTTAGAGATGGAAGAGGGTAATTCGAATGTGGTTCTTGAATCAATGTTAAAGACCATGAGGAACTCGCGTGATAAAACAGGACTCTATATAGACTATGATATAATTCACGGACGAATTTTTTCCCTTTGCATTATTTTATGATTATGTGTAAAAACCTTTGCGATGTTCATTTTGTTTTTTCCGTGTCTTTAATTGTAACTATAAAAACTTTGAATGCATTGATTATCAATAATGATGAAAATGAAATAGGAATTTTATTATGACATAGTCATCATGATTATTTACGAGACATACACACATATAAGCGGCTAAATGGGTTGACAGTCCTTAAGTCATTGAGTCATGTCAGTTATGAAGAAAAAAAACATTTCTGCTCCTTAAACCTTCATCAAATTAAGTATTTGGGACAACAATCAAAATCATTCTAGATAAACAATCAGTCACGATCAGACTCCCAAATGTCAGGCAATGCTGACAAAATACATGAAGCAGTAAAATAATAAGGAAAACAAATATCGACCCAATTTTATTATGATTGTTGAGCCAATTTGTTACTTTTTTTCTTCCGAATCACCGACGAAAAGTACAAAAGAGCAGGCACGATCGAGTGAACCCGCCTCTGGACTGTGTGTTTGCTGTTCGAGTCACAGCCACATCACTAATGTCCATTGGAACGGCATTAATCTACACTTGCCACTCTCGATCCAGGTGTAGTAACCAGATTCGTAGTAGGAAGTAATTATACGTCAATATATTCCTTGAACGTGTTGAATGCTTTCAGCGAGCGTCTGAGGACAATAAGTGTCAGCAAACTATAAAGTACTTTGAAGGCGCCTCGAGTACCCTATAAAATGAATGTATTCGAAAGATAAGTGTTGATATCATTATAATTCATTCCCCTTCTTCTGTAGAAGTACATGTCACATTGTGGTCGATGTACATGTATCTTCGTAGATCGAAAGTTGTGCAGTTATAATTATGTACAGTACTGTGGTAGATCTAATCTATGCGCGGTTTACTATAAACAAATGTGATCTTCTAGTGATTTACTAGTGATTTGCTACACCTCATGTTACACCGGTTACGGGAGCAATTCAAACATTATTTATTACACTACCATACCCGTTACTCCAGTCAAACTTTAAGCTTTCAGGAAAAGATCACACAGACAACATTTTGCTTACGTAGTTCTACAAATTAACTTGATTTGTAAGAATTTCAAGGAAAAGTAAAATTTGGTTACTTTCCGATAAGGAAAGGGCTACCTGCACATGTAATTAGAAAATTATCCTAAAACAACTAGATTCAGCATGTTCAGGGTTATCGGTTCGAGACGAATGACACACGTTTACAGGCAAATAAGATCTAAATCAGAGTATCTTCTTTTTCATATACTTGCTTATTTTTTTGCAGAATATTATATTGATTATGATCCGACGAATCCGTCATATAATACTGTACGGATTTATCGGTTCAAAGTAACGCCGACTATGTGTTTCACGATTATTTCACGAATAATACCATAGGTTGTTTGAATTTTATTGTGTGTTCATGGGCTTGTGTGATTATGCCGTCCCCATATCCCATCCTTTTCATTCAATACCGACATCTTTTCCTGAGTTCAATGAATTACTGTCGGCCCAGGTACTGAGCGTGCCGAGGGCGCATCCCAGCACACTTATCCTTGAATGACGTTCGCAAAGCGTCCCTCGGAGCGTTTAAACATCAGTAGAACGTCTCTTAATGTCCAGGGAATGTTTTGTGTTTCCGGGATGGCCTCTCTTGGACGCACCATAGAATGCAAACTCAGAATGCTATCGAAGGTTCGACGGATGGGAAAGGTTCCTATTGTTTTCTTTTCATGCCCCATTCCCTTTCCCCCCTTTCTCCCCCCCCTCTTTTTTGTGAGGCCGTGCAAAGTGGGGTAGGTACATGACCCCCTACCCTTCCCTGGATCCACCCTATTCCTGAGTTTGTGAAAGAAGAGGGTTAATACAAGGCATCAGTAAGGGGACAGTAGGAAGCCTGCTAAATTGGCTTGAGAGGTATCGATTTAGTTATCACCGACCGTCACCGAAACACTGTCACCGAGGAATTCGTCTTTGAAAGACGGCGCCTAGGTTTAAATGACGCTAGTCTGATCAACAGGCCAGGAAACTTTATTTGGCAATTATGACTTGAGCCTACGAATAACAGTACAATGCACTAAAAGAAAAGAAATAAAATTATACCAAGACATGTCAAGTGCACGCTATTTATCAAACAGATTTTTTTTTTTTAGCGAGTGCGAGTAAAGGTTCAAGTATTATCCTAAGCAGTAATTCCACGGTCGCTTTTACAACACTTCTCAAGCCTGTGCCTATACAAAACATTTCGTTTCTCAAATCAACACTGTAAATACAGTAAATCCTTGTCTTTCTCAACACTTCAATCAATACAGTAGAAAAAGAGCTTGTTGTTACGAAAACAGGGGCATCAAGAAGAATTGGAAAGAGTTTATTTTAGATAAAGAAAACACTAATGGAAGAGACAGAGACAGATAAAAGGAAGGGAAAAGAACAGTATAGATCTGCATTGACAGGGTCTCAGAAAAAGAGAAAAGTTGTCAGTGTTGCCTTTCACTGCACTTTAGCTGCGTCGTGTCTGACACGACACCCAATTCAACTTTCGATTTTATGGATTGTCTTTTTCAGAGAAGAACATAATATTCAGAGCTAAGAAAATACAGAAACAGGTCAAGGAATTGGTAAACCAACATTTAAAGAGGTAAACGAACAAAAATAAGATACGATAATAAAAACAAACAACAATTAATGTAGTCCTGAAGGCTCTGTCCCACCCAAACAACTTTAACAGTACGAGGCTCCTCGGCGGTAAAAATTTCTGTTACTTCTGTTTCTGTTTCTGTTTCGGTTGCGTCGGTAGATTCAGGTTTAACTGTACTTACTTGTTAGCCATGTAATTACAGTAACTATTCATCTAACCTCTGAGTATAGATGAAAGTGGCTGAACTTTTCCGTATGAGGAAACAGAGGCGAAAGATATGCAGAAAAGGTAAGATATAATTTTTTCCGGATTAATCTAATTAACACCTCCTTAGGGGAAACCTACATTACATAAATAGGACATTTTGAGGGGGACATAGATTTTGGTTTTCATTTGAAATTAGCGTTTTTTCACATATAATATTTGTATACATATCCAAAACATCTCGTCTATCTATTTCTTGAAAGGCTCAATATGCTGTATTACCTTTAATTCTAGGTATCGTCATAGTTATCTTTTGAAGGGTAGGTAATGGGAGTCTCAAGAACTGAATGCTCTATTTAGATCAGTGCTGAGATGCCGTCGCTTACGATTGCTTGAATACAAACTTGACATGATTCGCCGCTCTGGCACTAGTGCTCTGAGCGAGTAAATGTATTCTATACGAACTACTGACAATGTTCAAGTTACAACAATTACAGCAGACATTTAACGAACAGGAAACAGAGTATCAATCATAATGAAACACGTATACTTCAAAACCCTGCGGGTTGTATACAGGAAATCTCCTTCTGAAAAGAATCATAAAATGAACGACACATGGAACAGGTGCACATGCAATTAGGACAACTTTAAGCTCGGCAGTTGGGGGCCATGAGAACTCAATCATCCTTTGAGGGCGGGTGAGGGGAGGCGCGTTGGATTAGTGATATAGCAGTGGTCTCGTAACCGGGAGGTCCCGGGTTCGAAACCAAGTCGATGCGTTTTTGCCCTTTGCAATGACATTAACCCTCATTATCAAATCCCTCGGAGAGGACTTAAAGCCGTCGGTCCCCTGGTTGCTTACTTGCAACCATACACAAGCTTTAAAAGCGGTCAAGTAAAACAAATAAAAGAAAGAATCAACTCATTTGATTTTGGCGAACAAAAACCTTTATCATCGTTTCATCTTCTGCGAAGTCTTAAAAATAATTTCGCTCGATATCAGTGAAGCTCAAATATCGATTTTCTACTATGATTGTCAAAAATAGTTTTGTATTGCTTTTTGTCGGAGTACTGCCGACGGCATACTCACAAAGTCGCACCACGTAATTCAGCCAAGGGAAAGTCCCTCTTATTGATCGACTTCACCTTCACACCAGATTCAAGCTGGAAAAGGGTTCTTAACACTGAGGTTTCCAGTTCTACTTCAGGTTTTCATTCTGCAGATGTGGTTAGCATCAACCTGTCTAGATAGTCCATTTCACATATATGTCTTGGCGAGTTTTCTGCTCTGTTCCTGTTCCCAATGTTATCGCTAAATAATTTCCAAACTTATAGTTTATGTATTCATCTTCCAATCTGCAAGATATTGAGGTTTAAAGATTTGAAGTTTGATCGGCAATTTATTTTACCGGACTGTCAAAAATTACGAAAATGTTTGGTAATAAACCAGTTTACCTAGACATGTTTTCATATTTTTTTTTGAACTTTTTTGCCTAAAAAAAGGCAAAAGCGCATGGACTTTCCCCCCCCCCCCTCCAAACCAGGAAGTGTTTGGTTTATACGACACCACAGACAAGTAAGCCATAACAGAAGCAGGATTTTTCAGGCCATCTTAGGGTTGAACGTTGAACCATATTTCTATAATAGAATGATTACACACAAAGATGAAGGATGTAGAGGTGTTGTGGTCGAATGGATACGTCGCCGGACTGTCGATCACAAGGTCCGCGGTTTGATTCCCGCCGCCGCACTAATGTCCTTTGGCAAGACATTGATCTACATTTGTCACACTCCACCCAGGTGAAGTAAATGGGTACCTGGTAGGAATTTATTCCTTGAAATGCTAAGGCGCCGTATGGCAGCCGTGCTAAAGCCAGGGTAATAATCGGGAGCGCCAGGAGGGTCAAATCTGACTGACATGAGCGCTATACAAGAACCCACTATTATTATTATTATTATTATCTACTAACTTTCTATTTAGGGACTTACAATAATGATCAAGGTCTAACATTAAGTCCCAACTCACACTCTTGAATACCTGCCTTTGCGATTTGTTAGGTGGTCCCTCTTAAAATCAATGTTCCAGAGAATAAGTTTGATAACGGAAAACCATCGTATTTATTTTAGGTGAAATTTCACTGATATGCATTATGGACAAATCACAAAATGAATCAAGAATATCAGAGTAGAACATTATTGACCCACTTGCCCCTGAGAGAAAAAGTCAATTATATTTGACGAATATCAAATATGTATTTGGTTTCGAATATTTTTTTTTCTCCAACATACCATATTTTCAACTCATTTAGGAAACTGACCAAACATTTGTATTAACTTCAATCAAAAATTTCTAGTAACGTTGATTTCATCAGGACATTTGAATGAAGAAAGAAAATAAAATCTGACGATGCAATATGTCAATACTAAACCCATCATCAGTTTGCTAATAAATAAACTAACATATCGAATGATGAACAATACCTTATGAATAATCTAAGTAGCTCTTCATATCGCTAGTTAAATAAAATTCGACTGAAGATAGCCTTGTAAATATAAGTATGGTAATGCAAGCAGGTGGAGAATATCTGTTAGATCTTTGAAGATCTCAAAGATTCTTTGAATCACCCGCTTGTAAAAAGACTAAATTTTATCTTGTATCCTATTTATATTCATGATCAATTTTACTCGGATTTCAGTTATTTCTAGTTGGATTTGAAATATCAATAAAGAGCTGGTTCATCTCTATACAGGATATTTGGTGAGGGAGTATTCTTTATTTTGCCCAGCGGCGAATCCAGAATCAAATGACGAGATATACATTTCTTCATCGTCAATTTTATGGTTAAGGCACCCTTTTTAAGGCTTGGAATAATAACAAAATATAATTTTTTTCTTTCATCTCTTACCATTTCCCCTCCCTCTCCATCTTTCTCTCTCATCACTTGTCTATCCCCCCCCCCCCCTTCCTCTCTTTGTCCCTTCACTATCCCCGCTCTCCCCAATTCTCTCTTGGTTTGTTGACCTGTTTCAGTGACGGTGTGTTCACATCTACCAACGGCCTTGAACAGCGCTAATCACCCTTGGTGACTTTTTGTCACGTTCCACTCCCCTTTTCTCTCTCAAAATCTACTGTGGTGGTGGTGGTGGTTATTTTACCTGACTGCTAAGAAAGCATACATGCTTGTAAGTATTTAACCACACGGCCGACGGCTTTAGGTCCTCTCCGAGGGACCTGGTAATGTGGATTAATGCCTCACCAAACGGCACTAGCGCATCGACTTGGTTTCGACCCGGGTCACTGGATTACAAGACCACTGCTCTACCAACTGAGCTATCGCGCCCTCTCTGTATCTGTCTTTTCTCACTCTCTCTCTCTCTCTCCCTTGATTAGTTGACATAATTATGTCATTAAAATTGCGTTCAAATCTACAGGATTTTACATGAGCTTTCTCTCCTCTTTATCATACTCTTACTCTCCTTCTTCCCTCCCCCATTTATCGGTCACCCTCTCTCTTCTTCAGTTCGTTACGTTGGTTGATTGACGATGCGTTCACATCTACCAAAGATTCTTATCATGACCATGAATAGCGCCAATTGACACGGGTGAACTGCATCCATTCTCCACCCCCTCTCTATCTCTCTCTCCCTTCTATCTAATCTCCTATTATCTCTTTCTCTCTACCTCCCCTGCCTATTTGTTATTTGTTGACCTGCGTCATTGACGATTCGTTTAAACCTAGCAAGGATTATACCCATGAACGCTTACTTGAATGAGCTCTGTCTTTCTTTCATCCTCCCTCTCACCCTGCTTCCTCCCTCACACCCTGTTTCCTACCCCCTCTCTCTCTATCTCTCTCTTTCTCTCTCTCTCTCTTTCTCTTCCATGTTCCTTTCCACCTCTCCCCCTCCCTTACTTCTTCTTTCCCCTCTCTCCCTTTCAACCCTCTATCTACATCTCTCCCTTAATATTTGTTACCTGCTCCATTGACAATACGTTAATGTCCTCCAAAGATTCTCACCAATACCTCGAACGTCACCAAATCCTCCTCGGGTGAGTTTCCAAGTGACTTCTAATAGGTCTCTCGTTTGTTTCCAGCGGCCCACTTGAAGAGTTAAATTACCAATTAAATGCAAGCAATGTCTGACACATACAACCCTAGACAATTTAAAACCAAGCGGGGATACCAACACGAGTCGTGATAAGCCTGATAACATCTATTTTTGCTTTGGGACTGGGAAAGAGACGTACAAACAATCTATTCTTGTGCCTTTTCTTCACTGTATAAAGTAGTTGCGTAACCGTTATAATGGTCACAGGACACTGGATATATTTCCTTTTAGTTTCCGACGTTTTTTTAAAAATATTTCGTAAAGCTATATTGTTACATCGTTACTTCAATACATTTTTAGAACTTAAGTACCTACATTATATAGCCCCTTGGGCTAAAATGAGCCAACAAGAAGACAGCGGTAAACATTTTTAAGAGGTTTAATAGGAAGCATATTTGATGACAGGAAATGCAAAACAACCACAGCCGTCGTCTGAAATTTCTTTTTCGACGGTTTGAAGTTAAACAAAAAGAAATCGTAATATCGACTTCGCCTTAAGCTCCGATAATTTGATATAATACTAAATCCCAAACTTTTCTTTAGAAAGTTAAAAAAAGACTAGGTGGAAGAAGGGAAATTTTGTTCTAAATAACAAAGATTGCGCTACTTTTTCAACACACATTTTTTTCTCTATTTAACTAAATACCTAAACTATCAACAAAGAGAAGGCTGTTTGTGAACGGAGTTGGACGTAGTATCGACTGTTTGCGATCTGTTAAAGAACTTCACAGACGGGCTCGGACTAGCTAGTACGGGAGAGTGCTAGAACTTTGAGCCTGTTCAAATTTCCCCCGTCCTGAATTTGGACGGAGTGACAACGTACTTAAAACGAGGAGGACGTAACACAAACGGACTGATTGCCGTTCTATGAACGGAATTGTCGTTCTTCGATCCTACTCGGAACGTGTTAAAACGTGCTGTGGTCGAGAATCAATTAGCAGCAGCTAAGCCCCCATCACACCAAACTAGTTCTCTCTACGTTCCGGAACCGTCCTAGAAAATCGTTAAAAAAAACGGGTAATGGTCGGAGTAGAATGTGTAAATAATATCTATTTTGCGATCTGACATTGTTCATTAACAATCCTCAATACCTCCACCCCGTCTATACCCCGTCCACAGTCAGTTTATATCAAGTTCAAATCGGGTAAATATGCCATTTCCAAGCAGTCCAAGCCCGTCCGTAATCAATTTAAACCAGTTCTTAACTAGTTCTACCTCGTTCCCAATACGTCCAAACCACTTTAACTAGTACGGCATTTCCGTTCGTAGTTCGTCCATCGTTAAAGTACGTTGTCGGTCCGTCTAGTACCCTTCCCACCCAAACCAGTCCGAGCCCGTCCATAAAAATCTTTAACAGATCGTAAACAGTTGCTTCTACCTTCACTCCGTTCGCACACAGTGTGAGCACGTTTGGCAACATTTTACAGAACGTAGTGAGAACTAGTCTGGTATGATGGGGGCTTCACTTCTATGTCTTGATTTGCACAGCTTGCATCGTTGAAGTTGAACGGGAATAAGGAATGGCAAAGACGCGCTTGGGTTTTATAACCCTTGAGCCAGGACGTAATTCCACACGCTCTAGGAGCGCGTTCGAACGCACTAAGAACGAGATGAGGACGAGCTGAACTGTCTCTGAACTTGTTAGAATGGGTTTGGTCGTATTGGGAACGAGGTAGAACTAGTTAATAACGGGTATCAACTGACTACGGACTGACTTGAACTGCCTGGAAATGGCAAATTTACCCAATCGGAACTTGATATGAACTGACTGTGGATGGGGTACAGATGAGATGAACGTATTGGGGACTGTTTATGGACGAACTTAGGGTCGTATTATAGACATTATTTACACATTCTACTCCGACCACAACCCGTTCTACGATTTTCTGGGACGGTTCCAAAACGTAGTGAGAACTAGTCTGGTGTGATGGGGGCTTTAATATCCTTGTAAAGGCATTAATATACAGAAATGTTGTCTCTCCGTAACTTGCAATATAATACAAATGTGGTAGGATTCTTCAAATCCACCGTTAATGACTTTGTCTGATAAATCATGTATTAGTGAACATTAGTATGGTCACAGGAATTGTAACTGCTCGGAGAAACGAGTATAAAGTTTAATAGTAAACTTGGAAACCACGTTATTATCAATATATTTTCATACACGTTAGACACATGTTTGTATTCAGTTATTATTTCACAAGAAACAATAATCACTGGCGAAATGGACATCAGAACAATTTCTATCAATGACTGATTTCCTCCTACGAAATTCTTTAACAAACATTGTAAAAATCCATTCCATTATTCCATTATGACTTTCAAATTGCCAACGGATTTTCGAAGGTGTTGTCAATACTTTTAAGGGATACGAGATCTGATTACGCTTGCTTTAGCACCATATCGCAACTCAATACAATGATGAATATTGATAGTTGACAAGATAGATTGCCTAGAGTAAAGTGTTGTCGAGGGGACCTAGTTACTTTTAGGTTCATGAAGCCTTAAATTAAAGTAGACCTTAACAAAAAAATTGTGTTATAACTCGGAGTAGACATAACAAAATATTGAACGTAAATGCTGAAAAACAGAAACGTAAACAAGAAAAGAGTTTAAACTTTGACACACACGGCTAACAGTTTCGAGAGAAGGCCTTCCCCCTTCCCCTCCCTCTCCCCCTCCTCCTTATCCCTCCCATCCACCGTGCTGATTCGTCATGGTTTCTAACATTTGTAACCACGAGTGCGTCTACTTCGTCACTAACTACAAGATAATATCGAAGTTTAAAACCACGACTTTCAACTTAAAATTAATGGAATGCCATTTAACCTCACTAGAGACATACAGAAGAAAAGAATTGGGAACGGGTAGATGGGGACAGATGGCCATGACTAGTTGATATCTTAATCTTTAAGTCGTTGATCGGATAGGAGCGGACGCGGCGTTTAAGAAGTATCATCCATCTTTTATCGGTTTCATTGATAGCTTTCGAGAAAATGTAGAGGCTATGATGCGATTTCAAGACTACATTCTGACGCATTCTTTACTTATTCCGAGAGGGGTCTAAGAGGGAAGAAGTTCTCGAATTCGTTTTTCATCACAGCCTGAAGAGTTAAGTGTCCATTTTATTCATCCATAATAGTTAGCTTGTCACTATCTGGTGGGTATTAAACCTTCACTCTTCTTATATTATTAATGGTGGTTTTTTTTGTTGTTGTAATGACGTGAGAAGTGTGAAATGGAGGTCGTAGGCGTTTTCCAGAAAAAGGAACACAACGAAGATCTTGATTTTTTTAAAATAAATAAATGCTGGTGTCTCAAACAGCGAACTTCTATTAGTATTTGGTTAAAAGGAAAAACTAATTACAAGAGGCGCATTTACACAAGCTAAACACAATTTTGAAAGGGGAAAAAAAATCGTCGATTCTTAGAGATTACCATTTACACTACTAGAAAAAACTTATTTAAAAAATTTAAAAAAACCGTCGAAGTTTTATATGGATAACAGTAGTTAAGATTCGTAACAAGAGACATACAGGTCACGAGACCGATACATCTGTTCCAAGCCAATCAAAAGCCACGATTTCAGTAGCTTAAAACATTTATCGTAACTGGTTATTGATAACAAGTTTTATGAAACAGGGCCATGGACTCTCATCTCACCCCATCGTCATCATCACCATCATCATCAAGTTCATCTGCATCATCTTTATCATTACTTTTGTCACCATTATCTTTGATATGGAAATACTCCGTTGTTTTTGTCGTTCTATGATAGGAAGCAATCGACGCTTTATGATCATTCGTCAACATTTATGGTAAGGTGATTCTGTTTGCTATATCCAAACTTAATGAATTATTCGCACAGACACCGACAACTGTGGCGTAGAACTAACTGAGAAGATCCCTTTTAAAGGGTTGGAAAAAGTTTTTTCATTTGACAGAAGCACGTGATAAGCATGCAAAAGCTTTGAAAGTTTGATAACACCATTTCAAAATAGGCGATTCAACTCCCCAAAGGAAATGTCATTAGAAATCAATAGCAATTAACACATTTCAAGGAAAGCAAAGTGACGGATGAGACTAAACCAGAACACAGGGGAACACATGACTGATGTGAATGTCATATAAATAACACAAATGTGTTGCCTTCCTCAATGTCATTCAGGTGCGTTGCAAGAACATTTGAAAGATAGAACAAGGGAAGAGGGTTCTCAGTTTCTACATATTCATTACCAGGGGGAGACAGTTGCTTAGGTTACCCACATTGTGATGAGGCTAAGCAGGGGCTTAGAATAATATCCCAACCTGAAAAATAAAAAAGCATATTGAAGAAAAAAAACAATTCCGACACGTATATGAAACATATAAATTAGTTACAATCTACTAAACATTAACTCACAAAAAGTGTGAATCGGAATACAGAGGTCACTTGCATTATTTCATTTTCGTTAAAGTTTGGATTGAAATATTCCTGATTCTGCTGATATGTCATGAAGAATAGACACCATTGCTGAAGGGCGATTTCAATAACCCATCGTATATCCCTGATAAAATTACGATCATATGAATACGTAATGCATCGTTGTAATGTTGGCACATGGAAATGGGATGGACAAAGCTATTGGAATTGTCCTAGGATGATTTTTCAAAAGACTTTGTGATCATGCTGGAAGAGTTTGCTTCTTAGGCGACCACTCCTCCATCTAGACTGTTTTAATATTATCCATATGTTATCTGAGCCAGTGGTGTATCAAGGTTCCAGGGACTGGGGCGGCGGGGGCGTGGGGGGGGGGGGGGCACTCGCGTGTAAGAGCACCGCTCCACGTTTATGAAAAGTGAGAGAAAAGACCATCAGGTAATATGTGGAGGGGGTCTTATGATATTCCTTCTCGTTGCCTCCCTCGTATTCCTCCTTCATCATGTTTATCTCACTCACGCCTTCTCTCCCCGCTTGCTTCACCTTTGCTACGCCGTTGGTCTAAATCTCACAATCTCTTAACGCCTCAACATGAATGAAAATATGTTGGCGTGTGGACCTACGTCATAAATGCAATATCGTCATACTCTTAATTGAATACTTGCGTGCGAAAAAGTAACCAAACAACGTATGGTGCGTATAAAATACATATTGTCCTACTTTCATAAATTCATTTAAATCGATTCCTGTAATTATTAACTATCATCATGTGCGACGGATTTCCCGGCTTTAGGCGCGCCTTTCAGTCAAATAAACACCCTTAAACCAACAAAGGCCGTTGCTACCATTAAATTTCATAGCTCTTAGGGCTAGCTTATTGCTGACATTTGATGAATGTTTGCTATTTCGGTTGAGTTTCTTATTATTTGAGGAATGTTATTGAATTCATACCCAGCTCCAGTTAAGCCGTACAGACATAATTGTTTTAATAATTATTATCTTAAAACAATGCCATAGCAAATGTTGCACGATAATTTTGTTTTGCTGGTGACAGTTACCGTGTTTAAAGTATTGCCTAAATGGTGTAAATTCAAATGTTATATAGAATTGTCTCTGACGTAGATTGAAACATTTCTAGCTCGGAGATAGTTAGATGGTTATTCTAAGGTTATATTAGATAAAACTGTAACTGAAAATTAGAATTAGATATGATACCTGGAGCTTATTTATAATCCGCTTTCATTCAAGAATATAAGAGCAACATGGTTGGCCTAAATATCTTAAAGGTACTATGTCCCTTTTGCAGCTAACCTCAAATTCTGAAGAACTTTGCAGGATGTCCTATCTGTGAAATTTAATCGTTAGCAGTGTCCTAATATTCACTGTCAGACACTATTGAGTGACTGACTGGCTTTTTTTCTTCTTTGGTAATAACATACATAAAATGAACTGTAAAGGGTACATGAGCATTTGTCTACATCAATAACCCACCTCTTGTGATGGCCAAAATTAAACTGATTGAATCTTTGCGCAGCATAAAACGTATGACCATTCAGTACAATGGTCTGAAAATCAAGACTATTACTTATTGGCTCTATAGCTCCTAGCTCGATTTGACAACTAATAGTCGCTATTTTCCCACTTGAAGACATTTTCAAGCCCCAACTTTTTTAGGGAAGTTCTAAATTAGTATAATCTTTCAAATGCCGTTGGAATTTAACCTTTTCATTTTTTGGGCCTGCAAATGGGACAAAGTACCTTTAAGGGGAATTCTTCATGCCAGAAACTATTCATCATACATTCTCTTAAAGTGTGAAGCGGGGAGAAATTCATGCATTCAGGGTGTCGGCATGGACTGCATCCCTGATATTCTGTCACCTGGTGTGATTTGAGATGTATATTTGAGAAGTATATTTGCGCACCTGCACCAGATTTGGGGCGGTTTCTTAAGAGGGATAGCCGGCACGGCACGAAAAATGCTTTCCCCTGGCTCATCTCAATACTTTATCGGCGTCTTTGACGGATACCAGGCAGACAAGGCGAGCTTTATATGCTAGCGGGTTAATACTACGTCCAATTTCTCAATGTCACGTAGAACCGCCAATGCACTACTTTATGCTCTAAAAGTATTAGAGTAATATTGATGTATGAAATTCTGAGAATTTTTGAGTCACGGGTGCCTTTTGATCACGGTTGCAATTTGATTAAACAGAACGTAAAGAGAACCTGTAAAGATTATTTATCAGGCTTCCATATCTCCCCACGAATGCTTGATTCAACATGACCTTAAATAAGCAAAAGCCTCTCTGTCTGTCAAACATGAATGATGATATTGGAACACGATCATGTTCGTACATGCGTGCAGGGAAGCTTCCGATTTCTACAGGAAAAGTCATTTCATCATGTCCACGTTTCGGCAGAGGTGGATTGGGGGGGGGGGGGGGGGGGGTGATGGACGGGGGGCGGCGATGAAAATGAATTTAGTTTCACGGGCATATGTTACGTTGATTGCGTCAAACACCACCTCCAGTGAGATATCATTTTTTTAACATAGCAGTAATGTTCCAAGCAACTCTAGCATCGATCAAATGCCTATGGAAAAGATGAGGTATCAAAATTGACTCGCTGTTTCCTGCATTGAGTGCCAAAATAAATGAGAGGGACACAAACAAAGATAACAAATCATGATAAACTACAAACATGCCAACAGAACGTGATTTGCATCTTGCACAAACAACAGACTCTCAATATTGACGAACCAAGACTTGACGCAAGAAGATTATTGTTAATGGGCATTTAAACTCATTAATAATTAACAATTTTGATATTGCTCATTGAAATTTTTCAAAAGTTCTGATATGAAGATAAGAAGAACAATTGGATAATGCAGCTGCAAGTGTTTGAGTTTGAGTTTATTGATTTCACATTTCACATGCAGAAATATTACAGATAACAAAATATACATAGAAGACATATTGTTTCATAATTATAAAGAAAATGATTATATCAATTGACAAGGTAATCATCACATTTGTTTTGGCAACTAATATCATTTAAAGGAAACCCAGACAAAAGTACAAAATGTGAAATGTGCAGGAGCCTATAGAAAAGCAGAGCTTGTAAAGAATAGGGTCCTGGGAGGCTTGAAAAATAACAGGGACAGAAAATGTTTACTGTAGAGAGAGGTATACGATTAAAATTAAGACGGCAGTAATTTGACAAATAATTGTTTGCGAGTTCAATACAATACAATACAGAAAAAAGAAAGAAAAAGAAATACATTACTAGAAATGCAATCGTGTCAGAACGATGTGCGTGCAATGACGCCGTGTTTCTACGTGTCAAACGAAAGAGCTTCTCTCGGACTATCCAGAGCAATTTGCACGAAGTCTGTAGCTTCTGTGATATTGGAGATAGGTAGGGCGAAAGAAAGGCATCAACAGTGACCTTGATGAGATGGTACTATGCCTACGAAGTTTGAAAGAAATTGGGATAGGGGAAAGAACCTAGAAAGGGCTCGCAAGCACGAGCCAATAAATAGTAGAGTATGCACCTATTTCTACCACACATGTTCGCACCACCTGAACGTTTACAAAAACCGAACAATATAAATCATGAATTATTCATTCCTTTCCTGTTAAAATGCACCGTTATGTCACACAGGCAAAAGAACGCCTAACATAGCAAATGAATTGTAAAATGAATTGAAAAATGGTACACGTTATAAGAAAAAAGAACATTATATATGAAATGTCTAATCATCATTATTATTGTATGCATTCAACAAATGTAACTTGAGTTTATATTTAAATTGATGAATAGAATAAGAGTGAAGCAAATCAGGATGAAGATTGTTCCAAAAAGACGGACCAGAATACACAATTGTTTTTTGAGAAAATGAAGTGCGTAAACGAGGGATGTGAAAATCGTTCCTTTTCCTGGTAGGGTATGAATGAATATGAGTGTATGGCTTACCCTACAGGTGTCTTAAGTTAGAGGTCTTTCTAAACGGATAAAATATTAATCGAAATAAGACCTTGGGGATGGCATTCATTTCTAAATATAGAGAAGGAATCATTCGTCTAATAAAATAAGATGAAAATATGATGCATTATAGTTGTAATCCTAATGATCAGATGAGATTATTTTGAGTATTCCGGGGTCACGTAAAAAATGGGAAGCAATTCTTTATTTTATCAGCCAGTTCCATTCAAATAATTTATGCCTGTAAAACTATTCAACATATATTTGTCATAGACATGACTCGCTTCGTGAATACAGGTGTTGATAATATTTATCATCATTGCAAGACCTGTGTATTGTCAGGAAATTACAAATATGAAGAAAGTCCACCAGTCTGTTCAACATTTAATGACACTTTAGTTGTAATATTTCCATATAGATTTTAGAGAAATAATTATCAAGATCGAATTCGATACCCCTATCTTATATCTCATAGAAATCCTAATCGGTTAGCATTACGTAATACGTCTACATGCTCGCGCAGCTCACATGATTAAAAAATGACGAACAAGGCTTTTGGAGGAAAAAAATACGTGAAGTTGATTTTCGAAAGTATTTTCGCTTTTGATAGCGACAATATAAACAAGAACTTTAACACCGTTACATCATACTTTTATTAAAATGAATGCTTCCTCTCCCTACAGCAACATATAGTTCGGGATACGCCATTTCGCTAACAAGTCATGAGCAAAGCGGATACGACCGACAGTTTAATATGGCCTTTTTATGTGCTCGTAACCCGAACTGTTTACCGTGAAACCTAAGGAAACCCATTTACAGTGACAGGGCATGACGGAGTGTCCGCTATGGCTCCATGCAGCACCTGTAGTGTATACTTTAAGATAGGGGCAAATACAGGGGGAGGGGCACTCTTCTTAGCAGATCTGTAACACACAAAAAGAGACAAAGGTAGGGGTAGGGCAAAACGGCTTCCAGACACCATGTGAATGTGTAGGAACCATTAACGTAACCTGGAAAGCTTTTCGCATCCCTAGAGGATAAGCATAAAATAGGAATGGTCTGAAATCGAAGTCCAACTTGTGCTGGAGTTCGTGCCATGTGCTTCATAATAATGACGGGTCACAGTGGGCCTCAGGAGGAAGACGTTCAGGCTACTCTAGGTTTCAGTTAGGCCTCGAGGGGGAATGAAGTACGATCGTAGGGTAAAGTTAAAAGAGCAAAAATTTCAAGTCGAAAGTATGGGGAGATGATAGGGTTATGATCACGTAAACCTCCTTTCATTTTCAAATAATCAGATGTCTATATCGTGTATATCATGAACAATCATCTAACTTTACATTTGCTCACAGCAGGGCTTCCTTGTTGTAAAGCAGGCTCCCGTGAATGGGACTACACTTCGTTTTGAAAGAAACATGAATAAACAAATACAAACATATATGCAGAAACAAATATTACGACCGTCAATATAAATTTTAAAGGATCTTGACATATTTGCAGTGATTTTGAATGAGTTCTTTGGTATTCTCTAACAACGTCACTGTGTCCATATCTTCGTTAGATTTCCCTCATCCATCTGGCATAATATCAAAAGGATTAATGAAGAGGATCGTTCCTATTTACATAATTTGGAATGACGTTTAGAGTATAAACGAATTCTTTTTTATTGGCTTCCCTGGACAGTATTTCCTTGCTATTTTCTGTCAGGGTCACTGTTTCCATATCTTCGTTAGATGTCTTTCATCCCAATGTTGTATGCTGTGTCCAGGGGTGGATCCAGCCGGCGGCAGGGGAGGGGGGGGGGGGGGCAATTCATGAGAAAATATTTAGCGGCGAAACAGCGGGCCGATAATTCGCTCGGTGGGGGGGGGGGGGAGGGGGGAGGGGGGTAGTGAGCACTATTTTGTGTGTTTTTTTTTTTGGGGGGGGGGGAGAGGGCCCTCGAAAAATTAACGTGGATCCGCCATTGCCTGTGTCAAAAGTTAATTCGAGGGCATCTAACTTTCTACACGATACATAATAATAAAAAATGACCATTCAGTATTCCTACCATTAAAATGGTAACAATCTCATTTTCTTGAGATTCTCTGTAATTGCCAGTACATGCAGTTCAAATGGCATATGTCAAAACAAATGTTAAAATAGGAGTCATTGTACTTTTCAGCAAGACTGAATAGAATATCCAATGATGATATAATACACACGTTCCCCTGTCTCTTACGTTTGCGTTACTGTATGCGTGTTATTGGCAGTGATTCGTATTACTGTTTCCATATCTTTGTTAGATTACGTTCATTCAACCGGGAAATAATAATAATATTTAATTGTTATATTATATATAGCGCTTAATACAAATGTCTCTATAAAGCGCTTTACAAATATACTATTACCAAATCAGAGGTTAGATAAAAGTCATCAATTAATTTTTTTCTTCATGACGCAATATAATCGAAACTCTTAAAACAACAAGCTCTTATTCCTATTATTCCCTGCTCGTTGCATTCCATGTCGTTTTCTGGCAATTTCACTGTTTTCACATCTTCCATAGATTGTTTAAATTCATTTAATGCTAATGATGCACATGTCATGTCAGGTCAAAGGTGAAATAGAGGTCATCAACCTTTTCTTCCTGGTGAATATATATTGGCTATTCAATCTACTCGTATTGCTTTGTTTGTAATTATATACTGGAAAGGTTCTATTTGTAACGATAGTGGAAAGTTAATATTAGACTTGACTAATGTCAGAAGTGAAGTAAGAGGGCGCAATCATCGAACTTACATAATGTTATAACTTAAAGGAAATCTAACCTTAGAAGCAAACAACTTTAAAAAGTTAACAGGAAAAATGAAAGAAGCAGACTGATGAAAGTTTGAACAAAATCGAACAAAAAATCAGAAAGTTGTGAATTTTTGAAAGTTGTAATCACTACACTCATGCTAGATGAATTGGTAATATCACTACGATGTAGTGTATGACAACCTTCTCATTTGTTCCTGCACTCAAAATGACTTAAATGTCTTTTTTTTATTCTCCAAAATTTATGACTCGTGAGAGAGTCCTTTCTTTTCAGATGACCGATGATAAGGTTAAGGTTAAGGTTAAGGTTCATCTTTATTGTCCATTTAACAATGGAAATTCATCGTGTTACATGGTATTATCAAAAAGACCATTTAGGATTTACATAGTGATTTCATATTTCAAACATTCATAACTCTCCTAATAATTATTGGTCTGATTTAATTTATAACTTTCGTCATCCTTTTTTCCAATAACAAGTGTGGGAGTACCCTTTAAGTAGTAGAATATTGATTATTAGTCTTTTTATAATAAGAATTTCGTCATAGGTTTGAAATTTTTTAAATGTCTGGTTCAAGCAGGGTACATTTGAATATCATTGATACATATGCCATCATCGCAACTTTATGTCTCGCAATACTCTTTTTAAAGTAGACGTCCCTAAGATACCACTTAAAAAGGTAAACGGCATCTTATAGCATTCTGAATGACCTCTCCTTTATTCAAAATAGCCTTCTTCTCCATTCAAGTGCGCCGAAAATATCACTCTTCACTACCATGACAATAAGAGTTATATATTCTCCTCGTTTCCTTAATGGGTCGCATCTAAGGCACTTGAAAGTTTTCATCGTGACACGAATAGAAGGGTCATCTGCATGGAAACGCTATCCCTCCGTGTTCTATAGCTAGGAATAAATTCCCATTGATAGATACGTATCTGTTTTAAAGAGAGATACAGTCACTGATACTATTTATATTGTTGAATAAAGATGTTTGGATATTGAAGACAAAGTCTTTGAAACTACATTATACAAATATACAGGGTCTGAAAAGTAAGTCGAACGACTGCAGTCGCCTATTTCCTCGAGGGGCTATAGGCTATTGACCTTTGTTGCCGAGACCGACCCCATAGATTCAACTAGATTTGTCGATTAAAAGCCGTGAATACTTGTTTTATATCACTAATCAAGAAACTGAATACCGCCTCCTCCCCCCCCCCCCAAAAAAAAAAAAAAAAAAAAAAATAGATTCTCTAACGGTCTCGGTCTTGGACCAACTTGTAGGTCTAATTCTAACAAAGTTAGTGAAGTACTAGGGTGCTCATCTGAAAACTGGCACCGTCTTACAAAGACAAAGTCAGAGAGAGATATAAAATGTTTGGTACCGGTAGATCTTAACTTTGAGACCTAAGTTCTAAGTTACGTGCATATTTGGCTATTTAACATGTGGATCTAAGTCGTAAGGTAAGTTATAATTGAAAGTTTGACCCTGTAACATATTTTTTATGAAATATAAACGTTTAATTCTACACTCAAAGTTGAACTAACTTTTTTCGAGCTGAGCTCAAAGTTGGTCCCTACAGAAATAATTTCTTGACTGTCTAGTAACCAAATGTTACGATATTTTACTTTTGTTGAGACTGTACCTCACTTTTGCATGTGTTATAACGTTTTACAAGTATTATGAACTTATGCGTTGATTTGTACATGTACAGGTTTTGTTTTCCCATTTTCAACATGGTGACCGAGGGAGAACTTAATTCACTCGCGTGGTGTTTTTCCACTCCGCCTGTCTGGCTTTGCAGACATGTTCTAACCGGTTTTGTCTGGTTTGTTAATATATTCTATTGTTATGCAGATTTGCCATTATTACGTACAGCGCGTATACTTGCATATTAATTGGATGCGCGTATTTCAACCAATGACGCTGCATTATTGATTGGGGCTTCGCTCTGATTTACAATGTGAGTATATTCGGTATATTTGGTATACAGACTGTTAGTGTGCTTTATATCGTATCGGTTTAATTTTTGTCCAACTAGGACTGCACTTCTGGCAGGGGACTTGTTGCACCACATCATGCTTTTCGCGAGCTTTATTTTTATCCAACATCGATCGCCTCGTTATTTTATCGTCATCTTTGTGCTGACTCTTTGATTAAGATCATCTTCATCATCACATCTTTGTCATCATCTTCATCGTCATCGACATCATCACGAAATCGTCCATCAACTTTGCTGTTTCATTACCAGCGTCGCCAACACTTTCGTCAACTACAACATCGCCGTCATCACTATCATCACGAACATCATCGCCGTCATCATGGACTTCAGCATAGTCTTCATCATCAGCGTCGCTATCATTGTCAGTATCATCATTCCTGCATGACCTCGCCGTGGATGCTGAATTGGTTTGAGGTATTTATTTTGAGCTCTTTGCTGAGTTATTTGGTGATCCTTTTTGTGTCCGCTTTTTGATGATTGATTATTGTTGGTTTTGTATGATTGTATATTTGTGAATTCATTTGATCGTGAATGTGGTTCACCTTTAGGTGAGTTTAATACTCTCTTGTGACGCGTTAATCTCGTTTATTATTGTATTGCTTTTTGTCTATACAGGGTTTAATTGCTCCCGCTTTAAAGGAGAGTTGTCCGCTCCATTTGATATTTATTGTGTGTATTTTCTGTGTGTCCAAACGATTATGTGAACCTCGATTATTTGTTTTGATTATCCATATTAAATCGTCGATATCAATTTATACATTGTTTGATACTGGGTTTTTTCTTGGGAGGTCATAAAGTTAAAAAGTAAACCCCCTTGAATAGTTCTACACAACCATTGCTGTCATTTTTCGATGGAGGACGTGAGCAAGCCGTATGATGCTTAAACCTTTATATGTCTTCATAATACAGTAAAGCATTTCAATTAAATGTCTTAAAAAGTTTGTGGAATACACATACAATACCCATACAATATCCGTGAATGGGGTCCACTAACTTTGAAGCGGTGAATCTGCGGCTTTTAGCGAGGATCGTCAAAACAGTTGAACCATTCAAATTCCCGTAAAGCGGAAATGCGCATTTCTGTACGCTTGTTGCGCTGGATAAACTAGCGCATGTAAGTCAGCTCTAAAAATGCATTTACCTTTCGAAGATACGCGGCCATTTATGTGGTGTCCGCTATTAAGAGGCGTCCGGTTTGCGTGCGCTGGTATAAAGTCGAGTTCCGGTCATGCGATTCAATCGTGAAAGAAAACGTTGTGGAATCGATCAGAAAAGGTTGATCATCTAGCATATATATATGAAGTTGGGTGTGTACCCGAAGGTTATGGAACCATCAAAATGATACGAAATTTGGCCCAGTCTCGGTAAAGTTACAAGCACTGTTCACATAAATATTTATATAGGACTACACGAACATGTGGCCTAAAAAGTCCATTCCGATTTTGTATATTGTTACATGCCATATTTAGAATATTAAGGCATTTGAAGAGCCATGCTTTTCAGGTAAAATATTTTCTCTGATGTTCTTCCACACTTGCATAATACAATGATAACGCTCACAAATTGTTTTTCAACTCTTTCCAGAACTCAACCTTCTCTTTAAGTAACCAAACTCGCAGAGATTGTACGCATTTCGCGAGAGAAACATTTAATGAACTACATCTTTGCCTTCGATTCATGATCATTTTCACCCGTTCACGCGCTACGACCCGAGGCTAGCTCGCAACTGTGATATGCCCCGAAACGACATACCCCTCAAAGATGTCAACATATTTGGTAAACTAATGACTGGTCATTAGTATAATTACGTGTTAGGCAAAATAAATGCCTGGTCGCGTGTACCCGCTCAACCATTTATTTGATTGGGATCCGCTTTATCATCTTATAATAAATATTAATTTATCAAGTTAAATTCTAAAACTAATGCTATATTTAACAGCAGAACCAAAATTTCCTGACCGGGAAGGCGGGAAGGGATGGTGTAATTGGTCGGCTGACGACAAAAATGGCGACTACGACGACGACAACAAAAACAAAGGTTTTCACATTCGATGGGGGATTTTTAATTTACACATTGTTACACGAAATAATGAAAGTTTCTCATCGGTTCACCACTAATTCTTACATCGTTAAAGTGACTTGGTAACATTGTTGAAGGTTGATGAAAAAAATTGTTAATTTTTGTATAAAATGTTACTTACTATATTCCTTCTACTGTACTAACCCTATATCTATGGTTTTCTTTGAAGGAGTCGATGTATGAAACCCTCTAACAGTGATTAACATTAAATTCTCCCAACCATATTTGAATTTTCCCAACCGTTTTTCCATGAAAAAAAGACATAAAACAGGCTATAAATAATCTGTCAACACTTAAATATCTGGAATGGAATGTAGAGCCATTTTATTGCTTTGTGACGATTTCCATTCACCTAAAATGTAATTAAATTGTAATAATATAGTTGGGAGAATTGAGGAATCGATCAGATCAGTTTTTCCCAATTTGTACCATGAATAATGGTCCGTTTTCACTTAAATTTTCAGATTATCTTTAATTGTACATTTATCATTGAAGTCACTACCTTAGCACCACTATCTCTCATCTGAACAATGTTACCAAGTCCCTTTAAGGTTTTATCACCCACTTTGCCTCACTTATCGAATTGTCATCTTTCGGTTCAGAGCTGTTATAATCTAAGCCTTCACCTCTTGAGGTTAACACATACTCAGATGACAAATTGCACATATGACAACATGACAGTAATGACATCAGTATGACTCTAGACATGTTTTTAAATAGATAAGTAGGAGGTCCTCGTGGCACAGCTAAAACCAGCTTATTAGATGTAATGATGTAAATAACTGCATCATTACATCTAATTGTTCTCAGTGGCGCGTATTTGTTGGCACAGCAGTGGTACGAGATCTTATCACAACACAGCCTATCTTCGAAAGATAATGTCCCCGAGTGTTTCCATATCTAAGTTATAGATATTCTGTGTTTTTAATCACCGAATGTTTCTATTTCGTAAGCGGGTAAGATGATATTAATAGAACAGGGACACCTCCGGGGTGTTTTGAATCTCGGGTGTCGAGCGAAAAAATGTTTTTGTGAATCGTTTATTCTGGAAGAGGTTGAACCAAAGGTTTCATGTGCATTTTGCCCACACAGAACAAAACAGATCGGCTAGCTTTGCATGTCATCAACCTCTTCGGGCGTTACATTAGCGTTAACAATGTGAAATGTAAAATGACATAATGCTATCTTTTACTTCTCACTCCAATCTCCTCTGAGTATTATCAATAATTGGTATTTCAGATTATCACCTCTCCTAGTGGAATTCTTTTTCCACATTTCTATTGCGTCAAGTAATCATTTTATCAGACTCTACAGTGCCTTATGTATTTTGCTTGACTCAGTGTTCCAAGCCACCCACTTGGGAGTGCCGTTGTAGGGTTCATACACGTGACTCTCAATCCCAGGGTTGAGGGCTCGAATACCAGCCCGGCACTAAGGTACTTTGGCAAGACATTTGTCTACATATGTCACTCACCACCAAGTGTTAACGCAGGTACCCTATTGGGTAGAGCGCTATACATTTGGCCGCCAGCTACGACCGCGGTAATAATGTTGGAGCGCCAGGAGATCGAGTCTCGGCGTGACGGACATGTGCGCTATTCAAGAAGTCACCATGATTATTATTGTTATTATTTTTTTTTATTTATTTTTTTTTACTGCTATTTTGGTTGTTATAATTATAGTTATACTTATTCTTTTTTTATTTTTATTGCATGCGCCAATAATTCAAATGCACATTTTGCACTGTCTATTCTACCTTCACGATTTACTTTTTGCACGGTATCACTTTAACGTAGCTCGGCAGAGGCAGCGCAAAATCGCTGACGCAGTCTCAGACGCTGTGTCCATAAACAATCTCTTTTAATTTTATTTTGTCTTCAAAAGTCGACATTGACGCTTCTTCTTCTATATTCCATATCCTGAGATGTTGGCGACCATGGAGTGCCACAACTCTCTATCCCATATTCTATGAACTAATTCATTCTCCCCGAGATCAATTCCATATTCAGAAATCACACTCCTTAAGCTACTCATCTACAAAATCCCCCTTCTACCCATACTCCTCCTCCCCTCGATTCTTCCAGTCAGTGCAAGATTTTCCAAACCATTCTTCTGTATAACATGGCCCAAGAAGCTCAGCTGTCGACCTCTTATATTATTCAGAAGTTTTCGTCTTGTTCCTGCCATTGCAATACCTCATCATTAGAAACTCTTTCTGTCCATGAAATTCTTAGCATCCTTCTCAGGAACAAAACTGCACAACTTTCCAGTCGCTTTCTTAGGTCTGATGTCAGGGTCCAAGCTTCACATCCATACATTAGAACTGGATACACATAGCAATTGAGTATGCGGTGTCTCGTTTTCATCTTCAGCTTCTTATTCTTTAGGATGTTTTCTAACTTGGAGAAAGTTGATTTTGCAAGTGCAATCCTTCTCTTGATTTCTTGCTCGCCTCTTGCATCGTCTGTAATTGTAGTCCCGAGGTAATTAACAGAGGTGGCTTGCTTTATTTGATTGTTGTTGATCTTAAGAGAGCATGGTATTCCTCATTTACGCTATTGGGACTTAACCAGACCCTTGTCATATTGCTGACACGAATGCGAAAAAATATATTATATCAAGGGGGTGCATATCAGCTGTCCGACATATACGACGCAGTAATCGCCAAAACAACAACTACTGATCAGAAAAATGGCGGCTTTCTTCAGTGTGTCTGAACATTAGATATCGGAACTGTTACAGGTAATTTTCCTTTTATATGTGATATGAGAACTTTCGAATCAACATATCAAGGCCTCAGGTTATCACTTTTATCAACATAATTTCGCTTTTGGTTCGATAAACTCAGTTTGTGATTGTGTGCATGGTTTATGTAAACAGTATCATAACATGCAGTCTTGGCAGTGGAATGATAATTAGCATATATATGAAATGCCGAGTATTGGAAGATGAATGAAGACCCTGGTTAATCCATAAAACATGTGCTTTGAAAATCTCGATAAAATCTGGAAAGACATCATATAGATTGTTATTAGCAGACTTTCTATTCATCACCCAGTTTCATTTCTGCGAAATATTTTAGCCTAAGGCTCACAACCCTGTATGTCAATGACAATGACATATGGCTGTATGTTTCCAGGTGATTTGAAGAATGGAAGAAACTTGATTGTTATGATATGAAGTAACGATAGTGATCCTGGAAAATAAACGTAGTTACAATTAGCATTCATAGTATTTTATAAAATAAAGAACAGTGTTCTGTCATCCTTAGTCGATTACATAATTTTGACAGAAAATCATCAAGGAACATCACCACATTTGTTAAGATTTTGTATTTTTGTATTGCTCGCTGCCACGATTAAACATGTGCGTGCTTTGGTTAGAGTAATGAGCTTTTACTTTTAATACAACAAATAGATAGTAATCCCGAAAAGTTGAATATTGGGGGTAATTCACATAAACTGACATAAGACAAGGTAAAAGAGAACTCGATAAAAAAAAGGGTTAACGAAATGGTGCCGGGAAAACATCCAGAAGAACAGGGAAATGGAGGGAAATGTCATAAATAGACAAATTATCTAATCATGAAACCGTTAATCAAGGCATAATTCCGAAACAATTGAATAACACCTCCTTCGTGTTGGATAGATTACTCATTTCTTTGAATCGTTGTTATTGATCGTAAGATACTTTCATGCAAAACAAGATGGGAGAAAAAAGAAAGAATACCACGCAATACAAACAAAACAAATTGTGTTTTTTTTAAACTACTTCCACAAATTCAGTACATTCCAATATCAGTCCCTGCACCGACCTAGATCATCCAACCAGATTGGTATTGTTTGTTACTTCTTTGGTCCATGAACTTCCCTTCTTACCAGGGATGTGGTGAGCGGATGATCATCACGACATTGCATTTGCGGCTTGGGTTGGCAAGGAGCGATCAACTATCGAGCAGATAATGGCCACCGGCGTTTCGTTGTGATGCGCTGGAGGGCGCGCACAGGCAAACGTGAAGCGAATGTAATCTAAACAAGAGACGCAATTTTGCACGTATGTTGATTGGCTGGCAGAAATCAGGTGAATTGGCGGAGAGGGGTGCGTTAGTAGGGGGTAAAGAAGCCAGAGAACGGGAGGCAGGGCGAGAGAAGGGGTGTAGTTATAGGAAGAGGAAGGAGAGAGAACAAAAAGAAAGGCAACATAGAGAAAGAGAACGAAATACAGAAATGGTGCAAGCAAGAGGTGTGGAAAGTATAAGTATAAGGAAGAGGTAATCAAAGACAAAATCAGAAAGGGTAAACTGTTCTATGAACAAACTCAATACACAGGCCTAATAATAATAATAATATTTATTGTTTTATAGCGCTTAATACAAATGTCTCTAAGCGCTTTACAAATATACTATTACCCCGGTCATTGGATTCAGTGCTTGCCCGCACACAATATGTGCACAATCTCCACTCCCTGGCGAGCATTCCAGCCAGGCGTTACATGACGCTCAAAAACTGTTTGACCAACAATGACGGTCGCATCCTACCGGGTACCCATTTAACACCTGGGTGGAAAGTAGCTATTGCAGGTTAATATCTTGCCAAGGATATTAACTCAAGGGAGACGTAGATAATACAAGAGACAGTGAGAGAGAGAGAATGGGCGAACGACATATAAGAATAAAGAGAGTGAGAGAGGAAGGGGAGAGACCAGCAGACAGAAAGAGAGGGAGGGGAGGGGTTATTGGATAATATGTATGCCGTATGGAAGCAGATATTAGTAAATAATGATGTACCTCTTCCTAGTAACGTTTTCTCCACGCAAAAAAAGAAAGAATTTCCATTAATGTCACGCTAGTATACACATTATTGCATCCCCCAAGGAATAACATCTAATTTGTTTTGGAAAATGCAATTTCATTGCCTCCAAACCAATTGTCCGGTACTCATTTAATAACATGTTTTTCGTGTTAGATCCTAGCCTCTCCGAGAAACATATTTTTTTAAAGTTTCTAATACGAACGGCGCCAAAGCAATCATTCACAAGTCCCGAGGCTCAAGATGTTAGTATCTGCCAAACCCCGAGTCAGAACTTCACAGTCTGGAATTAAAAACGTAGGTATATATGGAAGAGGCTTCAGGCATCCCGCGTAAGGATACTGCACTGTTCTGAAACGTTGCACGTGGAGCGTCAATTTGATTGCCTTCTCATTTACGCAATTCAAGCCTGATAAGCCAGGAGACGATTGCATGCGCTACTAATTCATTTTACCTCCAAGACCTCACCTATCATACCATGCCACTTTTACCGTATCAGGACAATAACCCCCTTGGCATTCACCCCCGGAAAATTACCCCCCGGAAAACTACCCCCGTAGGACGATAACCCCCCCCGAAAATTACCACCCGGAGAATTACCCCCCGAGGACAATTGTGACCCGGCACCACAAAACCACCAAAAAGTCGCAAAAAATTATTTTCCTGATTTCATCTGATTATGAAAGAAGAAGTTCTCCTCATTAAAATGGTATATTACTTGTCCAAATTGAAGCTTCCTAACCCTTTCAATTTAGTGAATGAAAACAGCTGGTGAGGGAGGTTACTGGTATTAAATTGTGAGAAAGAGAGCTTTAAAGTTTGGGGCTATTCAAGCATGCGGAGCAAGCACCCCACAGGGAAATCAATAGAAGGGTGAATCAAAAGGCCATAGCAACCACTATGAAGAGATTTTCAGATTAGGCTGAAATTTGGCCTGATGGTCAAACATAGTCTGTTCATTATGTTTCTGAGGTTTCAATGTGTGGACTTAAGTCTTTCAAAAGTTATTATGTTGTAAATGTATAGAGTTGTAATTGGACAGATTAAGTGAACTGCAACATAGTGCCGAGACACCTGCACTAGACAATGCCTATTCATGGTGGACCCGGAGTCTTTTTGTTCCCCCTTACATAACACTGCTTGTCACCTATCTTGTTTTGTATACATCTGGGCAATTATTTGTAACCACATTATCAGGAATTCTCTCGTCGCTGTCTTGCCCGAAGTGTTCAGTAAGCAAAGCTGTAAGGTTGGCCTGATCCCCCGCAGCTAGCCCCCGCATCATCGCTTCGTTGACCGCCCGAGCTAGCCGGGCATCTGCGTTGGTGCACCCCGGTACCATCCCACGGCTCTGCTCACGTACAAAACCTGGCATTGTAACGACGTTGTAGACTTTTTCGCAACTTGTCACTCTCAAATGTATAAAATATAATAATGTTCTTAGGTCTACTCTTGATCAACAAATTCTGGATATGTGATGTACAATCAAGCTAGTCGAAGTCGTTAACGGAGAATATAAGACGAACGCAAATCTGGAACTCGGATGTGAAAGCGGATACAAACAAAATGGCGCGCCGCACTGATTGCTATAACGGACCAATCACAGCCCGCGTAGCACGACCCGTTAGCAACGACCGACCATTTCCGGACTACGATAATTTCGCTCGGGAAAAGTGATCAAATTTTGGAAGAGACCGAAGGCTGTGCGAAAAAAACTGGTCTAGAAAAACCGTTTAAAACACATCTTCTACTATGTTTTAGACTTCCAAATTTTGATACTAGGTACAGAAAAGACCACTCTCACAGAAAATGCAAAAAAACAAAAATCTATTTTTTTCACCTAAATTAACATTTTAGCTGATTACGGAGAATCGCTGGTTGCGACTTTTTGTTGGTTTTGTGGTGCCGGGTCACAATTACCCCCTAAGGACAATTACCCCCCGGAAAATAACATCCCGGAAAATAACCCCCCGAGGACATTTACCCTCCGAGGACAATAACCCCCCTGAGGACAACTACCCCCGAGGACAATTACCCCCCGAGGACAATTACCACCCCAAGGACAATAACCTCCGAGGACAATTACCCCACGAGGACAATTACCCCCCAAGGATAATTACCCCCGAGGACAATTACCCCCCAAGGACAATTACCCCCGAGGACAATTACCCCCCAAGGACAATTACCCCCCGAGGACAACTACCCCTCCCCCCTCCGAGGACAACTCCCACCCCCGAGGACAATAACCCCCGGAGGACAACTACCCCCAATGAACATCACCTTCGAGGAATTTATAACACTGGGACGTATAATGCAAGCTTCTCTCCAAATTGCTATTTACAGAAAATTTCATAAACCTTCATTTTCTTTGTTATTTATGAAGTTCATTTCAGTCTTGGAGTTGGAGGTTGCTCAATTTCCCCGTAGTTTTGCTACCGAATAAAGAACAGAAATGACATTTCTTAGAAATTGAACAATACATTGCGTGCAGATGAGTAGGCGTTACAGCCTCTCTCACCAACAATGGCACAACAAAAAAATTAGGATGTAAGATTTCCTTTTATGCATCCTCTGTAACTTTTTTAATCAGCTGATCGTGCATTTGTCTTTGTATGTATAATGGGCCTCATCCATGATCCAAAATTAAGGTCTTCTTCACGTTATCTATCTATTTCTGTTGTCATGCTGTAACGCCTACTCATGACTGTTGTCATGCTGAAGTACAATATGTTTTCTTGTACGTTAAATTATTTTGAGATAGAAATTGCCTTCAAGTTATATGTACGGTGCCATGTCAAAAGAAAATAAATATCCGCTCTCTGGTATTTCATCTCATTTGATTTTGTAACTCCAGCACAGCGTTTTTCAACCGGGGTGCCGCAAGAGAATGATTTGGAAAACTTTGATTTTGTAAAAAAATCAAATATCAGAAACGGTTAAAATATGTAATTACATGAGAAAATAAAATTTTGAAGATACTAAAGTGTCTTCCTTCCTCGCTCGCTCACAATATTTTGACAGCAGGGCAAAAAAGGGCAACGAGTGGCCCGAATATCCTAATATTCGTGTATCAAGGCCATGACCGAATATATCACTTTTTATTCATGTACATTCGGCTGCAAGGTGCCCGCATACAGTACTTTAAATCGTTTGTAGTGTGTGGATTACAAACTAATTTTTTACCAGTTTGAAAATGTCTTCTCCTTTTTCATTCCTAAATGTGCCCATACGTGTGTGCATAGCACTTGACGAGTGTCAGAGTCGTGCATAATTAATAGTCTGTAAAGACTTTGAGATTTGGGAGAAACTTTTCATTTCTTAACCCTAATAAGGCCGGGCTATTTGAAGTCTTACTACGGCCGGGGGGGGGGGGGGCCCTTATGCCCCCCCCATAAGATCATAAGATCTCGGCCGTGAAACGGCCGATCTCCGCGTAAATTTGCACGCATGTCAAGTGAAGTGTATAGAACAATATGATAATTTCAATTTTTTGAAAAAAATCCCTCATTTGCATATTTATGGTAATTTATGCAAATAACGTCATAAAATCACATTTTTACCCATAAATCATATATTATTCATATTTAAGCATTCTTTTTCACTACATATATTCATTAGACCATTTGGAACAATAATACGACAAAAAAAATTGGAAGAGCCAGCTTATTCCTTATGTTATCTCTTGTTTTGATAATTTCTTATGTATTTCATTGTTTTTTTTAACTTATTTATGTTATTTTTTTTATTTTTTTTCATTTCTTCCTACAATTCAACTATTTTGACTCCAAAAACAACCACCTAAACTTTAAACAAGACCCAATAACTAATGTTTGATCTATTTTTAGGAAAAATGACATTTCCATATGTTTTGTACACAAATCACAAAAATGAGCGATTTTCGGGCTGACATGCAAAGACAAAAGGTCACGTGACCTTGTAACTATTTAAAGATGCGCAAGACTCTAAAGAAAAAAGTCAGCGAGCGGCGAGGCGCCATCCATGTGCGTTCTCAAACAATCAGACAAATCGTGGAGGGGGGGGGCATAATGCCCCCCCGGCCTTATAAGGGTTAAGAGGGTACCGTAACTAACATAAAGTTAAAATAACGCTGCTCCAGCGAAATGTATTTCTATGCATTTTGAAAAGCGCTGCCCAATGACCTAAAACTTACATCCTTAGTGGAAATCAGCAACCGCAATGGCGTTGCATGAATTATAATAAAAGGGAAATGTTTAGTAGACAGCTTGCTATAGTATTTGAATGAATATGGGTTAATGCAGGGGATCTTATGGGCTCGTAGCCATCTCTCAATGCGTCATCATCTATTGAATCCTGATTGTCCACGGGGGTAGTTGTCCTCGGGGGTAATTGTCATCGGGGGGGGGGGTAGTTGTCCTCGGGGGGTAATTGTCCTCGGGGGTAATTGTCTTCGGGGGGTAGTTGTCAACGGGGGGTAATTGTCCTAGGGGGTAATTGTCCTCGGGGGTAATTGTCCTCGGGGGGTAGTTGTCCACGGGGGTGATTCTCCGGGGGGTAATATTCCAGCGGGTAATTGTCCTTTGGGGGTAGTTTTCCGGGGGGTAATTTTCCGGGGGGTGATTGCCCAGGGGGTAATTGTCCTAGAACTCACTTTTACATTGCGCATGAAAGCTCGAAAGAGTTGCTGACGTAGATCATTTTGGGAAAATTACGCTTCTCATGTAATGTGCGTTACATAACAGTACAATCAGAATGGTCACAAGTCACAAGGAAACGTTAAGAATATCGTTACAAGTGTGAACGAATTTTGAAAAAAGTAACATACAATTTTTTAATTTGTTCTGAACAAAAATTGTATTCACTAAATGCGAGCAATTCATAACTATTTCAGAATTGGAACCCAAAGTTATTTTTGGGGTCCATGCTAAAAACATGAATCAATTTAACGAAAGATGTAGTGATACGCATTGCTCCAATGGGCCATATATTCAATTCCGTTTGACATGTTTCGATGTGTATTATGAGAGATATGACATAATTAGTCGTAACTCCGAACAGCTCATGCTTCGACAACTCATATCGCAGTCTCGACGACCATACCGAAACCGGCCAAAACGATCCCCATTTTTTTCTTGAGAAATCAAATTCATTAGCTTATTCCAACACCTGTTGATGTGTGCGAGCAATAAAATGACGAATGTCATGACCTGAACACGATTTCTATAGATATAAAATATCGTATCGAAATTGACCTTCAGTTAATTTTCGAAAAACTGTGCGATTGTGTCAGGAAAAGAAATGTTACCTCGAGCGGTCGACATTGAGACGTGATTGGGGTTTCGGGGGGGGGGGGGGATGTCATCGTACTACGGTTCCCTTCGCAATATCCATTCTTTTCCCTGACCATTAAATTGGTCAAAGTGACGATCAGAATCCAATATTATCTTTAAGCACTGGTCAGGAAATTTGGTCCGCTTCAAAACGGTCTCTATGCACGAGTTTTCATGAGCAAAAAATGCCAATAAAAAAGGTGCATAGATCCAAAATTTATCTTCCAAAAATAATTTAGCACAGAGAAGGTTATGTTATCAGTATTTGGTAAGTCTAACAATTTACATCATGAAGAAGGTATTTTTCTTCTTTTTTTAATCTAAAAAACGAAAGTGTTATTGAACCTTCATACAATAGAAGTTTTGAACTTGTATTTAAAAAAAATACAATATATTTTGAGTGATAAGACAAACGCTGGAATGGGGATTTATTTAATCTTGTAGTAATAATGATGTGTAATTTCGATGAAATGTTTATAACTCTTCTGCGAAAATGGCGTAATGTAAATTTTAAATTGCTATTTTGAGAAAGATATAGTGTTAAGGTATCAAACACGGTAGGTACAGACTGGATTACAGGTGTTTGTCCTTCGAATGACCATACAATCAAAACCGAGAGTGCATGTTTATGATTAAACATTAAAAAGGCATACGAAGAAAGTTCAGAGTAAATCGTAACGCGTCAGAAGGGTTTTTAGTCGTTGTTGATCGATGCGTGTAGCTCATAACGCAAGGGTTGTTTGTAAACACTGTCAACAACAAGAACTTTGCGGTTAAAGGTAAAGAACAGTATTGGAAAACGCTCCAATTTAAAAAAATGAAATGGAAGCTCTCATTACCAATCATGTGAAAGAATATGTTTTGACTAATACATGATGATAAAAGAATTGCCGGGAAACCCCCTACTAATTGATATATTTGGTAAATTAGTATATCTATTTGACTGTGAGAGATATAGGGTAGTCCCATATACATCTTTTTGTGTATAGTGCTTGTAACTTTACGAATAATGGGCCAAATTTCTTATCATTTTGATGATTCCAGAACCTTGCAGTACACACCAATACTTATATGCAAGATGATCAACCTTTTCTGATCGATTCCACAACGTTTCTTTCACAATGCTATCGCATGGCCATAACTGGTCTTTACCTTTAAAGAAGAAAAAGGCTATAACAAACACGTCCCTGGTTATTATGCCTCATAATTGCCTTCATCAAAGCTAAAGATATTTGTATTCTTCCCATGTCGAAGAAGACGAAGAAGAAAATAAAGTAGAGCAAGACGAGGAAAAGGACGAAAAAGAAGAAGAACAAAAAGAAAGGAGTAGTAGAAGTAGAAAATAAGAAGAAGATTAGTAGTGGTAGTTGTATTAGTAATATAAAAAGATGAAGAAGAAAGTATTAGAAGGAGAAAAGAAGAAGAAGTGGTAGTAGTACTAGAAGTAGTAGTAGTAGTATTATAATTAGTAGAAGAATAACAAGAAGAAGAAGATGATGAAAAAAGTAGTAGAAATAGTGAGAAGAAGAAGGACACAAATAAAACAAACAAACTCACACTTAATAAAAGTCTGAACCACGACCAATACCGATTGGTTTTTCTGAAGGGTTTGGATATTCATCATATCTCTATGTACATGCCCATGGGCTATGGATTCTGAAGTGTCTATTGGTTTTTCATATCCGGAGCGCGAAAGCGTCTCGCACGGTCCCACTGGATAATTTTCATGTCTGGCTGATCTTCCGGTACCCTAGCAAGATTGTTGTCTTCACCTTCTAAGTGTCCCTTAATTGCTTCGGGCCTTTGCCAAAGCTGATATTTGTGGTCATTTAAAGTTCACATTTTATTTCGATTTATGGATAAATAAAGTTTAGAAAGTACATGCATGTTCATTTTTTTTTTTTTTTGTTAATATTTGCATTTTGTTTGTTAAAGTAAAATTCTTTTCAAATTTACTAAATGAAGAAAAAAGATTGATTCTCGATTTTATGAGAGCATGATCACCTCAAGTATCTGGTTTGTATGAATTTACATAGTGAAGTAGAATTTTATGTAGAATGCCAATTACGACAAGTTTTCCGTTTTCATACAGCTATTTCCAAAGGACTATTAAAATGACTTGTAAACATGTGTTTTTAGCAATATCTATTTCCTCACCTCTCTTAATAGGAATGACTGGAACAACAAAATTCCCTCTGTGTGTCAAAGATATCTGATATAAATCTAAAGAAATATGTATAGGCATTTTCATGTCTGTTACATTTTTTTAATAAATGTGCATATTTATTCGGTTGTCATTGTTGTTGTTGATTTTATTGAGAGACGGTCAAAGCACACTTTCAGCGGTGTCTTTAAAACTTTTATTCCCACTACACTTGAGATCCGTTTCTGTTAACCCTTACTGTACTGGGCTATTTTGAGCACCCACTGACTGGGGGGGGGGGGGGCCTGGGAGGCCCCCCCCCCTATGATCTCGGCCGTCGATTGTCCGATGAACACGAAAATTTGCATGTTTGTATATATCTACGTAAGGAACAAGATGGTATAATTAGTTTTTTCCGAATATGCAAATTTTTGTCGTTAGCCTAATTAATTATGCAAAATGCGCTAATTTTATGCGTTTTACAGAAAACGTGTCAAACTCCACTTTTTGAATGTGATAACTCATTATTCATATGAAACTTCTTTTTTAACACAAAAAAGTTATTTTAATGTAATTAATAATGATAATTTATGCAAATTTTGATGCGATTTTGATTTTTTTTGTTTGTTTTTTTGATGACATGCGCATACTAATTGTTATGTAACGCCTTACAGGTATATCCGATTTCGACGAAAATGGTATCAAAATGTGCGTAAGACTTGAGGGAAAAAAGTCATGAAACGACAATTCAAAATTCCAAGCGGTTGCAGCGCAATCTCCGAAAATGTCGAGGGGGGGCCTCCCAGGCCCCCCCCCCCCCCAGTACAGTAAGGGTTAAGGGAATGCTAGGAACAACTTGAGAACCATTTCTACCGAATTAATTAAACTTTCGATTAGAAAAATATATGTATTTTTGTCAATTGGCTGTCTCCAGCTTCGCCTGAAAGCGTGTCCATACGATGATATATATGTCTCAAGAGATCCAACATAATTATATAAATGACAAATAAGAAAGTTCGTTCAGAAGGTTCGTCTTCCATTGCCCAGGGTCTCAAGAGCAAGAGGAACAAATTCAAAGATCGATTGGTACTCTTGTTTTGGTAAAGCATATACTCAGCTGAGTGGATTATGGGGGGAGTCAGTCCAATATAGTGGTAACCCACTGGTATTAGATAATCGATCTAAAACCTTTCTCAAATCTCCTGATGTTTCTTTGATGTGACTACGCTACTTCTAGATATTCTTTTACATAGGTATGTGGTAATTAGAAAGATGAAAAATATGAAGATTCGTAGAGAAACGGTCTTCAGTTGACTCAAAGGTTCTCAAGAGCAAAATGAATAAGTTCAAATGAGAATTGAATTTAATTTAATTTGTAACCTGAAGTTCAGTAATATATTATAATGGTATCATAATGAGAAAAGATTGCTTTATCATTTTTCTAGTTTACAGTTGACGTCTTTTAATTGTGATGGCTAAAGTAAGCAAACATTGAAGTACATGTATTTACATGTATGTAAACAACAGTGATAGTTCTTGCTTTTTTCTCATATTATCGAATCTATAACATTCACCGTTTTGCTGGCCATCTCGTTTGTGGTAGGAACCCAAAATTGTGCTACCAAATGAAGTATTTGACGTCACCTGTGCGTAGGAGGGGAAAAGCGAAACCGAATCACTGTTACCCTCGTGTATCTGCTCTCTGTTTAACCATGCACCTCGATGGTTTAACTGATTGGGGGTGTGCAGGTGGACCACTACATCTGGGTTCCCCCTACTCTTACACGACGAGTGCCAACTCGCCCCCTCAAACAAATGGCGTATCCCGAGGTTTTTTTTTCAAGGGGGCACAATGCCCGATACTTTCTGACTAGCAGTTATTGAGTAAATGTATGAATAGATGATTAGATAGGTACGTAAGTAAAAAGAATATTTTAAAAAAAATATTACAGGATAGCAATTAATTTTGAAATATTATTTTAACGCAACTTCAATAGCCTTGTGCGCCACCGAATGATTATGCCGTGTTACGTATTCCGAACATGATTTCTATGGGATGTCCAATAAGTTATCAAAATTGTCTAGTTGATTTTTCGGGGGGAAAAGAAAATTTGATACGTAATGCTAGGTTCGATGTAAAGAGAAAGGGGCGATGGAGGGGTGGGCCAGTTTTTTTTCCCATTCCATCAAAATCTCATTAAAACTCATAATGTTCTCCATTTCATAACCTGTTCCACTGAAAAATAACGTAAACAGAATGCTGATTGAAACTTCCAAGAAACAAATGCGGGAAATAACGAAGTAATCTCGTCAGTAGATATTATTTTCAATCGTGCCTGAGGATGTCTCTACAACGGTTGGGGAGTACAGGGGGTTAAAATGTGATAGATGATCTCATCAATCTCTCAAGGCGGATGTTTTTGTCATACAGGTATCGGAGCGTTTTACGCGCATGTGTACATATTATAAAATAGCCGAAGGTAGAGCTTGGTCATCATTTGCATTGACAATAATTCGCGAGACTCTATTGCCCAGCAGGACAATAATATAATCGCAATGGCCCTCGAGCCTATCCACCGTGTGATCAGTGATGGCGTGGTGTGGTATTTCAACCTAATTGTTGCAAGAGGTGCAACGTTTTTTAAGGTTAGGATGATGTTGTTCCACTAACAAGTAATACGACTGCCATTAACCATGTAAACCGCACGAACGAAAGTTCCTGATATTTCCCAATCATTTTAATTAAAACTGAGTCCTATAACACGTCCTGGAATTTCTTAATAAACAACCAAATATAATTCAAACAAATTTTTAAACATGTTCACCTCAGGATCGACATTTCCCAACATTTATTAACTAAAATTGTGTCCTATATAACAGGGCAGGACATTTTTTTAAACATGATGCAATTTATATATTTTTAAATAGTTCAGATGGCTTACACAAACAGCTTTTCACTGCCTACCACTAAATACCAATGCAATATTCGTCGGGTCTGATTCATTATTTTGTTCGTAACTTGGACAACAAAATAGGGACCTGCTTGTACAGACCATGACAATTGTTTCCCTTGACTTGAAACATTGTCGATTGGTAATATCTGACTGTAGTGGTCAAGACACAGGATAAAGAAACCCAACGTTTAATCACTTGATATGGAATCAGGCTTAATGGAGAAACGCTGAAACATAAGAAACATAGAGAGGGATTTTTAAAAAGCACACAAATCGAGGAAAAACATACAACCAAGTGCTGTAATATATGAAGAAGAAGGAAATAGGTAATCATCCCAGCGGTATAGTGTGAACTTAGTATTGCTTCATGGTGTTGGATGTAACCAGAGCTGTTGGATGACTTGTAATTGGTCACCCGGATTTCTAGGAATACCGAGGTTCACTCCGAGAACGCTCAATATCAAGTATCAAGATCAAGTTCAACAACAAACGCATGAAACCATAGGGCAAGATGAACCAAAACACATACATTGAAAGGCAATAATTTATGGCTGGATGAGCTTCACCAATGAGACTTTGTTAAGAAAAAAATATCCACATCATATATTTCCTTATGAATGTGACACAAAAATCATAAATTCAGATGAAATATATTGAACAAATTAGACATTTTAAAGATAGAAATAAACCTATACCGATAGGGGGATTCTCACGCCTCAAAGTCACGGGAGTTTTGTGGTGTTAAGACGTAAAACCGGGGTAAAAAATATAAAGAATCGGCCAACATGGTCTTATATCATGAGCCAAACACAAATGGTATAATCCTGAGTCTTCTAATTTCTTCTTCCTGAGACATTAGTGATAGAACGACAGAATTAATGCTAATCATATTTAACGTCCGGAGAGCTTGAACCAAGGGTAAAAATTGTTCTCCTGTTCGAAAAAACATAAAGAAAAGTGCTCGAGGTGGCAGTGCAGCATGGGAACGATGGAATGACGTAAGCAAAGCCAAGACAATCCCAGACCATAATCCAATAATTGACAAAGGATATTCATGTCCCGCAATATTTCTTCTTCTGCCTTCAGGGCAGGCCGTAACTATGCCAGATAGGAATTTTCCATTTCATTTCCTTCGGTGGTGTTTACCGCATCAAAAGATTGAGGGGGATAAAGTTAAAGTTATGCCGACAAAATTGGCGATCATGGCGCTTTCACCTTATGATAGAGGAGTGTAGATTGTGGTATGGAGTTTTTGAGAAGAAATTACTGTATTTATGAATGTAAAACAGAAAGAAGAAGATGAGGTAGGAGAAGAAGAGAAGGAGGACCAAAGCGTGTGACCCACAGTCCGATGACGTATCCCCTAGACCACGACACCTGTATGAAAACAACTTATTACGGATTTATACAATTCTAATTAAGTTTTCTTTGAAAAAAATTAGAGGTCGTGGTGAAAATAAATCGATTTAACTGAAATATGATCATTAATATTTAAAAAAACTGCATCTCTCAAATCATAATAAATCATAAATATTTAGAAGGATACATCGAAACCTTAAAAATAATCGATTTTATGATAAATCACAATTTTCGAAAAGGTCATCTCATGCGTTTGAATTAATTTAGGCTAGTTTGATCTTATCGTTTTTTCGAGGTATCAACAATAAAAAAAGAAATCAGATATGTGTCTAATGCGCATACTTATTATTAAAATATATAGTTTCATTTTAATCTTCTTTTAAGATGCAAGTAAATAATATATACATTTTATTTATTAAGATTTAATCTTTAAGTCAAAGAAAAAAAAGAAAACAAAACATCAACTTATTCATATTTAATGTATTTCCATCTAAAATCAAGCTGTAGTGTATTTTCTTATCATAATTATGCAAAATACGCAGTTTATTTAACATTTATGCAAGCAAAAAATCGCAAACTCATGTTTCATGAAGTCTCTTTTCTTTAAATTTTCAAAAGATTAATCCACAACCGATTAAAGATCGAAAAGTACTATAAAACGAAAAAGCTATGCATTTTTTAAAACACTGTTATTCAAGAAAACGAAACATGTTTTATTTGAACTATGTTAAGATGCTACGATGTTATTTCAATCGATTGTGTATGATTGTTTGATTTGTTCAAAAGCATATATTTATCAATAAATTCATTTTACAAAAAACAACAAAACAACAACAACTGCAGTGTATTCAAGACTTTTGCTGTGCCTTGTTTACCTTATACACAATGATAAGGTATTTACAAGTAAGTATTCTTTTTCTCTTTTTTCTGATGTTATTTTCTTTCTGAGTAGCCTTTGTCGGGCGATAATACTTTGTGTACCAAGCATTTTTCTAATTATATTTTCTTCTGCATGAGTCCTTAAATCTGGTAAAGTAGCTATTTGCCCAGAAAATGGACCATATAATGCACATTAGGAAAATTGCTATCGGCAGGATATTCATAGTTTTAGGGGAAAGGTTAATACTTTGTGTAATTATGAAAGTGGGGATAAAATACGACCGACAAGGAGGGATGTATAATGTGATATTAAGAATCAGAGTTGAATATACAGAGAGAGAGAGAGAGAGAGAGAGGGGGGGGGGGGGAGGAAGAGAGAACTTTGAGAAATATAATGCATAATATAATATAAATCATTTTGGGTTGTGTTACTTTAACTCTTACTGCATGTAGTAGCATGTATTGCTCTCTCTCTCTCTCTCTCTCTTTATATCTCTTTCACGCTTTTATTTTATCCCTAAATTCTATCTCTCTCTCCAAATCTCTCCCCTCAATATTTCTCCCTTCTTTCCCCGCTTTCCTCCTCTCCCTCAAGTAGTGGCATGTAATATTACTCTTGCTCTCTCTCTCTCTCTCTCTCTTTATCTATCTCTGTTTTTTTTAATTATTTTGTCTGCCTATATATATATATATAAATATCTCTCTCTTTCCCCACCTCTTTCCCTGATTCAAATCCACGATCCCAATTATCTGGACCACAATACTCGTGTCTGAAGACAGTAACATTACCAAAAGTACCGATTGTAGATGGTATCTAGGTGTGGAATTACCGCATCATCCCTTGATTTCTCGGGTGAGGGCACGTAAATGGTCGCCCTGTCAACCTTATCCTGTCAAAAGCTAGCTATCTCCGAGATGCGCTCCGAACAGGGGTCACTGGCCAAAATGGATCCTTGAAAAACGCTAACCCAGAAATCCTGCTTCACTTTAAAACATTGTTTGCTTGTAAACTCCACCTCAGAGTCGACAAGTTGGTCAATATGAACTCGTGATTGCAAGGACTAAATAGAACCACAGAACGTTTAAAAAATCGATGTCAGATTGCCATTAGAGTCATTACCCGTTACCACTTACCTTTGCTTTTAAAATGTTAACCTCCATTCGACAAACAGACGTCGAAGAGCTTCCTGGTTGGACGGTTTGTGTTTCTAAATTTAAGTGCACTGCTACTCTCAAAACATGTAGATTATCATAGACGTGCGCCCAGTTAAACTTAAAAATAAATCATTCCTTGTTTACTGTTTTGTTATCACGTGTTTTATATTGTTTTTGTTTTAACTTTCGGGTGCTTCTGCTGTTGGTAACGCTGCATCTTGTCTATAAGGTCAAATGAATTCAGTTCGAAAAGAAAAGAAGAAAAAAAATTGGATAACTTGTAAGCGTTTTTCGTAGATCAAGCTTAAAATTGATACAAATGTCCATACTGATAACTGCAATAACACCTTATCTTTAACATTCGTCGGGGAGATTCCCTGTATTTGCAGCTTTTGCGCAAATTGACTTTGGACAGTTTCTGTGAATTTAATTCTTCTTCATGATGATAGACCTCGCCATCTTTAATTTGTGGCTTGCAATCGATCGTTATGCACGCTCTCTTGGTACCTAAAAACCCAGGTCTCTTGTGATCTATTTAGCACAAAAGTCCCGAGGCCTATTCCATATCGTTTATCCAGTGTTCGTATGAATCTGTTTCACAAGTTTTGAGTTTCGCTCCCCGGGGTCGAAGATGCGAAGCCAGGCATCAAGCTTCTTTGTTCTCTCGACAAAATTAGCGACGGTGTAACGCTTTGGCGAGATTTGTATGCCAAAGCGCGAAGATCCGGGCGATAACCTTCACATGCTGGGGCGAGATGAGTGAAAGTTTGGCGGCAAAAGGGAAGGAAAATCGCAAATGAATGATTTATAAAGGCCTACAGTCACTTTCCCCCGTCCCGTGCAGAATGTAAATGGCCAGGAGTTAGAATGTCTATCTCCTTGGCAGGGTGGTAGAGAAGGAATACAAAAAATGAAAATGTGGAACAATATCACCCTTTCCATCAGAGAAATAGCCTGTCTTGCCACTTTCAACATACTTCGTCCTTCAGTGATATAATACGATATAGCCTACCTTATTTTGATTAGTTATTAACAACATTCTCTTCATATCCTTTTTTTTTTAATTCGCAATGGTACCCTTTGTTTTAGTGCTCCTAAATAATCAAAAGTATTATCATTTTTCTAAATACGACATAATACAAACAGAGGAGGAAGGCCAAACAAAAATACTTTTACCCATTCGAATTCATAATGAAACTTGTTTTATTATATGTTTTTATCCGTTAACCTAATCTACATCCCTTCTTCCGAAAGTCTCTTCAAGACTGCCGTGCACCATGTCTTGACAGGCAGTGATCTTCTTTTTTTCTTTTTTCTTTAAATGACGCTGTCCTACAAACATAATAACATGAGGTTCACTATTTAATGTGACTGCATGCGGCTACTGAAACAGACGTTTGTCAAGGAGACAGATTGATGCAGCTGTAGGACTGATTTGCATTTTAGATTTCCAAAGTCATGATTAAAATAGGCTGCACACCCAAACCCAATCCTGTCATTATTAAAGCTGCATGTGACTCTGGCTATGGCCTATGCACCAGACTCCAAGCATGAATACCAAGAGGTCATTTTTCTTCACGGTCGTATAGCGCTAAACGTGTCAGATTTCTATTTATTTATTTATTATCTCTTCTTTAAAAACCTTTCAAATGAGGTAATGACGCAATCCCATTCAGAGCCACAGAGTCTAAAGCACTTTTACTTTTAAGGGCCATTATTAAAAGGCATCGTTTAACAATGTTAAATCTGAGATGCATGGCCCTACGTGTTATCAGTGTCTGTGAAATGGTGTTCTATTGAAGCCCTACAAAAAAAGTGAGCTTCACAATGATCAAGAAGTGCCTCAAAAAAGTAAAAATCTTTGAGTGACCGGTTTTACCATACTCGTTTTCCCCAATAGACTGTAGTGTTATGAAAACCGTGAGGAAAACATAAAATTTGATTTCAATTTAAACACTTTTATTCCTCTTAATCCTTCTGAAAGTGAAATAGAGTGGATTTATTTTTTAAGGCAAACTAATATAACTGTCTTCCTGTCATTATACAAAAATCTCCCTCAATTCAGTGATGATGGCTGGTTTTATGAGGTACCTAAATAGCAATTACGCACTGACATGTCTTATCATAAGAGTAATGACCTTTAACGTGCATGTCACCGAACACTTAAGAGCTTTCCGTTATATTTTAGGAATAAACAACGAAAACGTAAGGCCAAAGGCGACGATTAAAGACGAAAATGCCTTCGTGAGGGTAATACTGATTGAAGTATACACATTTTGGTGAGATTTGATATGGATTATGAACACTACAGGTAATTTGGAAAGGTCAGAGAGTGATTTTACTCAAGATTGAGGGATCTTAGATAACACAATCCCATGACAATTTAAAGTGGAAGACAGGTATTCCGGACGGTGAAAGTATCGAATTCCCCTAGCGAAATATTTTCTGTGTACATTTGATGTTGGAACATAATATAATATCTAAAAAAAGAGAGAAATATAATCGCATTCAAATCTTCACAGTGTACACCATAGTGAGCAATCACTTTGCCGATTTGATTTACACATTGATAGGACGGGCAAACTGACTGAATGTCATTTTGACACGCTTAATCGATGTATCACAGACAGGCTTGCATGAATGAGCCAATTAGGTTATGCCTTTAAAAAAAGTTATATATTTAAATAAACACCTAACTCATGAATTAAAGTATAAAGTGCCTGCGATATGTCATTTAAATACGGTGGATTCACAATCTACAGCGCCATCTAGCGACACCGGTGTTTAGTTCAATGTATATTGCGTTTTGCACTGATCATTCAAAATCACTTTCTGCGCGATTTTAAAGGGAACCTCACCTGAGAGAATAAGTCTAGGTATTCTGAAAAACGATATGTATTCCTGCCCTTTGATATAAAGTATTTTTTATACGAAAATATACATAGATATATAAATGGAGATATTCTCGACTTGATTTGTTGCAATTTAGCATGACATGGGCGCAGCCATTTTCTTGAAAATGTGACGTACCTTGTACATTGTACCTTGTACATGTATCATGCACCAAGCTTTAGTTGGAAAGACTTTTAAAACCAATAACAAAACCTTTACTTTTCATTGATGAAAAATAATATCTGAGAAGGTAGAAATTATATTTGGTGAAAAATATATAGCAGGGGACCAATTGTAACTAATTTATTTAATAATACTAAAATAAAGCAGTTGACTAATCTATTTCATTAATGAGGAACCTTCACCCCAACTTATTTATTCAGTTTGCGTTCTGGTAATTGCAGTACAAAAGATAATAGCAGATAAATGAACTGCTTCAGCACCACACACATCTGGGAAGGAAGCATTCATAAAGTTGAATATATTTACTTGTTAAACGACTTCACATAGTACGTCACACTATCTAGAAAATGGCGATGCCCATGTCGTGCTGATAAACTGTACATTATTCTTGCTGCATGCCTCTCTCTCATACGCTTTGGTGGGGAATCTCGTAGATTAATGGGCAAGAATATAATAAATCTCTCAGAATAAGTAAAGTTATGTTTTGGGATGAGGATTCCTTGGCGCGACAAAGAGTGCATACTTGACTGCCGCCTGATCTGCACCAGCCATGGTTCTGATAGTCAAAGAATTAGCCTTTCCTTTTACATAAAAAAGTGCAGTGGCTTGATATGATAAATCTCGTCACCCCGGTCATCTGTATAGAAATCTGTTATATGTCACTAGGGATTTAAGGAATACATGCAATAAGCTTGTCTGTCATGATCCGTAATTTAAACAAGTTATAATGATATAGTACAAAAGTACAGTGGCCTATCCAGGTTTGAACTTCAGTGGGGGAGGGGGGGGGGGGGTGGGGTTAGAAAGGTACATTTTCCCAAAAATCCCTTACAAGGCAAACGAAGAAAAGGAAAAGAAAAACATAGGTCACATGCCGTTTTTTTTCCCCCTAGAAATGTAGGCAGGGGCACACAAACATAATCTTCTGTTGGTAGTGTTGTTGTAGGCTATTCTAACTATACCAAACTGTATTTGTCGACGTTAGTTGGGGGCACAAGCCCTCCTGCTCCATGGCTTCGTCACTTACTATTAAAGTACCAGAAGAACTGAAATAATTGTTACTAGGGTAATTATTGCTCTAGAAAGTTCAGCTTCAACTGCCACGTCAAATTACTGTAAGCCTTGTGAATTTGTCTTCACTTTTTTATGACTTATGATACAATACATTTTCTAATTTTGATGGAGTACCTGGGAAGTTGTCTTCAACAAGCTCCCGTTCCCATCCCACGCCTTTAATGGGTTGTCCTTTCCTCAAGTACATTCCTTTCCAAATCTATACTCTCCTCTTCAGCCCAAGGACATCTCGACTGATATTTACCTCCATCGGATTGCATCTGTCACGATGGAATATGCACGCGCCACCGTGAACTTTAATCAAAATTCGTCTTCGATCAGCAATCATAAACAAGCAAGGGTGGGATGGACGTATTTGCACCTCTAGAAGAAGATGACATGTCACCCTTCAATCAAAAGTGGGAGATAACAAATTAAGGCTTTACTTGAAGACGCCCATGCGATCAAAACTTAGATTGTAGACATGTGGTAGAATTAACTCAGAATACTTCAGATATTGGTACTTTGATGAAAATGAATTGAAGTGTACGTTAGTTGATCAGATACAATAATATGGAGGGGGTAAGTTAATTTGTCTGATATCAGGGGAAAAGTTTCCTTGACTTAAAAGTTAACATCTCTCCGGAGCATCATAATTATGTATTATTTTAGATACATTTGCTCGCGTATGCACATAACTCCATAATAAAGCCCAGGTCTAAATATGTATAAGTAAAGTAATACTTCTTTCTACCTTCACATACGCAAGGGATGATAGGAATCTAAATACCTCTATAGCGAGACTAAGATGAAAGATTGGCCCCAAAGCAGCTTCTCCATGGTTAGAATTTAAATCAGGCATCGCATTATCAATTTTGGAGAATGTGTCTAACCGTCGGGGGAGGGGGTCTTTTGGGGGAATAGAATACGAAAGAACAGTACGATCAAGAGGATCGAAAGAGCCCTGGAAGAAGTTTTGTCATCTCGCATTTCTTCTTTTCACATTCGTCTCCTTTTTTTAGAGTCATTCGATGAGGAAGGGGGCACATGTAGGCCTACCCCAATGCCACACCGATAAAGGTTGACGGTCACAGTGTCTTTTAAATTCATTGAGGCAAATCTTTTCTTTTAATTAGTAGATAAAAATACTACGGATTCATATTTATGGAGAAATTATAACAAGCGTGGTGATACGTTTTGTGACTTTTGTCCTAGTCTAATAGCCAGCTTTCTCCCGCCAGCGTCTTTTTGTCTGACTACCAAGGATTTGGCATTATCGAGATTTTCCCAAGTTTATTACATATATCAGATTATCGACTTTTGTACACGTTGAACTTGAAATGAGGGTGTTTGATATGAGTACCAATAATAAAACCTTGTACAGGCATGCAAGGGTAGTCGAATACACCATTTAGGGCAAAATGCAACTAACGTAAGTCCTACGCAGCAAGAAACAACTGTTCAGAAATATTTCTTCGGCCTACTTCAGAAAGGTAGTTGAATCATAATCATCAGAGGGTGATACCAAAAGGCTGCAACTAGCCCCCCCCCCCCTCTCCCCTACTCCCCCTAAATACAAAAAAAAAACCTTTTATAGTCGAATATTTCGCCAAGTTTATATGATAGCAACCAAAGTTTGATACACAAAAAAAGGGCTTCATAAAAGTGTGGTAACACCCAGAAATAGTGGAAGCAGTCACGAGTACTATACCTGCAATTAGTATTTCGTCTAAAAATCCTTAATACAAGAAAACAACAAATAAAAACCAAATCAAACAAATTAAAGCTAAGATGTCAAATTAAAAATCGATGACATGCATGTGCATGAACAATTGATGTACATCATTGGTTTGGTAGATCTTGCTCCCACAAACTCTTTCAATCAAAGGTAATCTTAAACTACGACCCCTTTCGAAAAGCAGAGCTATCCAGTCATTCAACCGTGTGTTCTAACGTCACGGGGTATCAGCCCCTTAATACTGCGAGGTATCCTGAGATGCTAATATCACTTTACCTCATCACACTCTTTTATTCATACCCTAGGAGACTGGGAAAGGGCACCCGGAGGAGGTCCTTACTCGTTATTAGCGCATCCACCTCCTGAACATCACCATCCATCAATAGCGATGTTCACATGGGAACGTTGTCGTTTTAAACATGGTTTCAAAAGTTTTGTTAAACCTTGAAATTATAAGCAACGACGAGGGTTCACACGAAACAACGGGTACTTACAGTTAGGGGAAATCTGTTAGTTTTACAACAAGCTCGAGTAACCCCTGAAGTTAATTCCGTTGATAACCTCTAGTGAGGAACTCCACTGCTTTTAGTTATCACGCTACCCTTAAGACTGTCGCGATTTGTTACTTCGGGTTAACTAAATGTCTCGTAATCACGAGTGAGTCTGCACGATCCCTGACTATAAAATATTTGTATGAAGATTAAAACCACGACCTGAGGTTAAAGTTAATGGACTGTCTTGTGAACCTAACTATTGATGAGGCGTAGAGCATCTCATTCCCCAGTGGTTGAAATAGGACCCAGTCAGCGGCTTGAAAGATTTCCTCAAAAGTAGGGGATACACTGACGGAGTGGGGTTATTTTGTAGGACGTCACCATATTAAAAGACACTTGCGTCACAATCTGACAAAAAGGAAAGTGCCCAATAATGATTAGCCTCACTGTTTAACTAATTACACAACGATACATAAAATATTGCATATTTACCACGAATCAGGACGTATCTAAACTTGTTATCAGCATACAGAGTGTTTGATATCAAAGGAATATCACTGAACACGCTTCATTTGAATACTTTCTCGCTTCCAGTACTAAACATAACGTTTGACTCACAACACACCATGGTTACATTACGTGAAACAATATGTCTTGAGGTGAATTTCTCCTCTGCTTTAAAGGTACTATGTCCCATTTGCAGGCTAAACAAATGAAAAGGTTAAATTCCAATGGCATTTGAAAGATAACTAATTTAGATCTCCCCTTAAAAACAGGGGGCTTGAAAATGTCTTTAAGTGGGAAAATAACGACAATTAGTTGTCAAATCGACTTAGGAGCTATAGAGCCAATAAGTAATAGTCTTGATTTTCAGACTATTGTACCGCATGGTCGTACGTTTTATGCTGTGCAAAGATTCAATCAGTTTAATTTTGGCCATTACAAGAAGTGGGTTATTGATGTAGAAAAATCCTTTACAGCTCATTTTATGTATGTTATTACCAAAGAAGACAAAAAGCCAGTCAGTCACTCAATAGTGTCTGACAGTGAAGTCTAGCAAGTAAACGGGTTTCCTTGCATAATTTGAATATTAGGACACTGCTAACGTTTAAATTTCACAGATAGGACATACATGATATATTCATAATTCCTGCAAAGTTCTACAGAATTTGAGGTTGGCTGCAAAAGGGACATTGTACCTTTAACATAATCTCGTTAGTTTTGTATAATTCAAACATTTCGCTTAAAATGTGTTCAAACACCACGCGTTAATCGTATAGCTATCCGATAAGTAATCAATGTTTTTTCCTGAACGTCGTATAAAGAAACGCGAAGCGAAACGTCGTATAGCGAATCACCTGTTTGAGCATTGTTTCGAACTAATACTCGATAACATATCAGGGTATGTCTCTACAGTTTAAGTGCTCTATTTCATTTCCAATCCTGCTTGGTTTTTGGCTCCTTCTTCCCTATTGGTCTTATTCCAAAGCTTTCATTTTTATCCAGATATTACGCGCATAAGTTTGCGTAGAAACCCAAAGGATAATTTTTTGTTACTGAGACAATTCACATGAATCCGTTATGTAACATATCTGCAATATGGGATCGTCCCGTTTCTGTTATGCTAGTATCCTCTCATACGTTCATTGCTTATCAAAATATTGAGCCCAAAATGTTTTGTACAGAATTTATAGGGAAATTCCGTCATTCAAATATATGAGGCTGAACTACTTGCACCTCCTCTTTCTGTGAGCGATTGTCGACGGTACGTCAGATGCCGTCGTGCGATCGTTTCTTCGCCATTTCAGATCTCCTGCAGATCACCTAACTTGTCAGCAGTAAACGAATTCCAGTCTAGTGTTTGTTGTTTGGCCAACGAACCCAAAATTGTTGTCTGTGCATTTCTATCATGCACACATCATTTCTTAACAGCTTGGAATACCTGCAAGGTATATTAAACATATTTTGATTTAGTTAGTAATCCAATTTATAAGCAAATACAGACACGGCAAAGAATATAGGTAAACGGCTTTCCGCCAATTCCAAGTATGAGAATCACATTTATTTATGAGCAGTATTACATTAACAAAAAGAATTTTGGCTGTCAGGATTAAACTCTTTGAAAAACAAATACCATCTGTAAGTCTGAACATTTGCTGACAGTGAATCTAAAGATATCCATCTCGTCCTTCGCCTTCTTTATCATCGTGTCATCTCCACACTCTTGAGGCTAGTGACAGAGTGATGCTTAATTTGCGCTCGTTTTACTTTCTTGACCCAAAGTTATTTTCTGTAGGCTCGACTTCTTTTGTTACCGATAAATTGAATTATCATCGCTTTTTATCTCAAATGAAAACCAATTTGACGTTTCCGCTTAGATTTCAGAGGAGAATAGTAAAACTTTTCAGGTCAGTGGTATGGTTTTCGTTTCATACAAGTACGAAGAAGGTTATTTATACCTTAAAAGTTTAAAGGTAATAAACAATTTCGGTATGGGGTCATGATTTTGGTTCAAATGAACAATCAAGTTTAAAGTTATGAAATTGAAAAAAATAACTCTTTATGTTGTATAGCCCCCTTTCAAGGTCAAGATATCAATTAAGATACCAAAAAAAATGTTTCTTGACTAAAATCGACCGATTAGATATTTCCATTTGGAAATTATATATCACAACTCTATATTCTGAAATTGTCATGGTCGCAGCTACCATTAAACGGCCCTAGGCGCTATTTGAGATTTATCAAAATTTACAGGGAGCACCGGTAAATTTTAATATTTAATTTTTCTCGAAAGCAGAAGTGTTTTAGGGGCTAAATATTCTAGTGCTTATAATACATCCACAGGGGCATCCAAATGTATCAAAATTGTAAAGAATCGCTATCCACCCAATTTTCAAAATTTCCCAAAACTTGGTATTACCTTTAAGTCGTATATTAATTTAGTAATGCTGACATTGATGAACTCTACATACATTTTTTATATTCCATATGTATTGTAATTTGTAAGCTTATTTGTAATTGTTTTGTCAAATATGAATTTGTTTATCATTGATTTTGTTTTTTATAGCGCTTAGATACTTCGGTGGTAAGCGCTTTATAAGCACCGTTTTTATCATTTATTTATTATTATTTTTAATTCAATACTCCGATGTCGAGTTAGGCAATACGTTGTTATTACTTGGTTAGTTTATTTATATCTAATTTCATCAATCACACAAATGGTTATAAGTACTAAAAACTACTTAGAGTTCAAGTTCTTTGGTAACCCTTCATACAATCGAGCGTGTGCACAGTATTATAAGTTTGTACATAGGCCTATGAGTCTAGGTTTTAAGGGTAGCTCGGGGCGTTTAGAACTCAACTAGGTCACCTAAAAGCAAGTTTAGATAGAAAAGGAATGAAAACCTTTTTCCATGAATTTTTAACGAGGGGTTTAATTTTCACACTTTCATTCATTTCATTGAAAATCTTCTTAAATCCACATCCAATGAAATGACTTCAAAAATGCCAGCGCTTTAACCTCTTTAGATTAAACCATCTCTAATGGCTTAAGTGCATTTTGACGTTGACTGTGATGTGAGGATTATAATGATGGTGATTTGCAAAAGGTAAATTCATTTTTAAGAAGGTCAAATGGCGTTATAAAAATCTCACCAGCGCCCCTTCTATCTGAGAAGGGCACCACATTGACTACCGAATTATCCCATTCCCATAAGCTTATATGTTTGGGCACATCTGGTTCCTTGTTTTTCCCTTGGAAATTAGAGGAAGGCTGTTCGACTAGTTAAACTGGTAGTATTTGTATTTTAACGGGCCCGGGCAGATCAAATATGGTATTATTTCCGTGTCTCTTTGATTTTCTTGATACGGTGGTCATGAACTTGTATAAACCAAAGGATGCCAATAAATTCCATTTAAAGCTGGTAAATAATTCACTTTCACCGAGAAAAAACAAAGCCATTTTGATTTTTTCCGTAACCTTTTGCTACCATAAAAGACTAGTTTCAAACTCTTGGAAATGAATAGGGTCCCACACTGGCACAAATCACCAGATTGACATCTTTAGAGACATTCGAAAACATGACAAACTTCTTTTCTTTGGAGAAAGTGGCGTAAAGTGGCCTTTTCTTCAGCAAGCCTCCCCTTTCAAAAACTGCTTGAAGTAAGGGCACTTGAAGATTGTTGACGACATCCACTCTGACATCCTGAGTGGCTCAATCTCAGTGCGGATAGATGTCACTTACATGTCACGTGTGCCGAAGTAAAATTGCTCATTGGTTAAGAACATCCAATTAAAAAAAAAAAACGGTTAGGAATGATCATCACCTATGCAAGGAGAATGTCAATTCTCACGGCTATCCACATGAAAGTAAAGGTGCCCTTCACACATGGCGCGGTAAAAAAAAGCTATGAAAAAATATATTAAAAAAAGAGGAAGAAGGAGGAGAATTTTTTTTTTAAAGAACGCAAAGTGTTAATCCCTGGATACTGAGGATGGTAAATGTACCCGTGAGGAACGAGTTACCCCCCTCCCCCCGAAGTTCGGTATACAGAAATATTAAGCACGTAACGCAGACATATATATTTCTTTATTTTTAACTCTTTTTTTGATTTTTTACTGAGGGCGTTTTTTTTTTGTAGGCGGTTATCTGTCAAATGTAAACGAGGTTTCATGGTTTTAAAGGTAAGCGGAAAGTAGGTGAAATATACGGACAGATAGAAAGGGGATTAATCCCCAGGGGATGAGTGGGCTTAGGGTGAGCGGTAGAGAGAAAAGCGGAGGGGAATAGAAAAGGTGACTTAGAAGAATGATGAGAGGTAGAAAGAAAAAGGGGAGGGGAAGAAAAAATGACTTAGTAGAAGGATGAGAAGAAAAATGAGGAAAAGAGAAAGAATTAGATTAAGAGGAAGATAAAAATTCGAAAAGGTTGCTAAACCAGCAATTATGTGTGGGAGTAAAAGGTCTCTAGCTCTTAGTGTGAGAGCAACGGGAACAATAGATGAAATGTCTGATTGATTTACCCTATGGTCTGATCATTGCATTATTCATGTCAACAACACCAAGGGAGAAAACATTCGTACAATGGATTCAAATAACAATTTAAAAGCAGATATCAAAGAGGAGGGCGGGTTTCCGGGCACGAGAAATCTCGCATTCCATCTTTATTCCTCTAACGACATACTCTAGGGAGTGTTATCTCTTCGCTATCATTCAAAACGAAACTGGATCTGCAAGTTGGGTTAGGTGAACGTTGTCAAGTATTTTGTTTGCTTTCACACAGATTGGTATGCAAATTTATTCTAATTCAGTCAGTAAATGCACTTAGCGTTGTTTTTCTCGATCTATCTCCGTTTATCTCCAGGTCCCGAGTCTACCGATCGAGTTCCGTTGTTGATGCTGTGTAATATTGTCTTTATATCTGATGCAGTGAAGTTTCTAGTATTGGCTGGACATCAGATATGGCCTGACAGATCGCTATCAGTAAAACACCGGAAAGAAGTATTTGATATTTGTATTTAAAATATACTTCAATAGCACGATGACGTCGCATTATTATGATATGAACTATAAAATAGAAATTCGATAGCACCTGTGAACTATAATATAGTGGCAGTTATATAGTTCAACAATAAGTGCAATCGTTGAGACACTGAAGATGTATTATTGTACTAATCAATTTAACGAACATATTTACCAAGAGCGAAGGTCCAAAATCGCTTTCGAGAGGATTTTCAATGCCTGCTACCGTTGAAGAAGGTTTATAGTTCTTTTCCCATTACTTTATCCTTACCTTGTGCAGTTGGATATGATACCTAGATCACGTAAATCAACACAGTCGATCAATGTATCGGCACGTGCCACCAATGCGCCCTTGCCTTCCTGTCCGACATGTCTGTCTGATATATGACATGTATGAGGAAAAATTCTCTTTTGAAAAAAAACGCCATCTGGAGATGGCGCTGTTAAAGATCAGTAATATTCAATGATCAAGACTGCTTTAACAAACAAAAAAACAAATGATATAACAAAGATATGCGAAGAGTTACGATATTGACAAATTTACTAGAAAGATTAATAATAATAATAATAGCTAGTTCTTATATAGCGCTTTTCAGGACCGAAGGCCCTCTCAAAGCGCTTTACAGATATAAATATTATTACCCCGGTCATAATTCTCCACTCCCTGGGGAGCATTCCAGGCCAGGCGTCTTCTTTTGTAACAAGGGCACACTTGCTTATCTAAGCACATTAGCTTTCGCATCCTACCGGGTATCCATTTAACACCTGGGTGGAGAGTGAAAAATGTAGATCAATGTCTTGCCAAAGGACATTAGTGCCGCGGTGGGACTTGAACCGCGAACCTTGTGATCCACAGTCCGGTGACATATCCACTCGTCCACGACCCTCTACAACAATGGATAACAATGAATAACAATAATGGTGGACTTCGGGAGAAAAACTGTATCCAGGAAGTATTATTATCTTCATAAGATGTGGAACAACCTCTGCATAATTTATAAAATAACATTTTAAGAAAAGTGAATTCATTATGTACAGACTGAGTCAGCTAAGATTACACTTTGTGATAACCTGCTGAGAATTCGTGCAAAGATGGCCGCGCCCAGCCCAGACACGTTTACACATACCGGACCGAAAGATATAAGTGATCAAATAATGACGAATAATTTGCTCGTCAAATTTCAATATTCTAGGATTAAAATAAACTTTTTCCACGATTTTGGTTCGATAATTTAAACATTGACCATACTTATAATCAAAGAGGTAGGCCTAATTATTCTTTGATGGTTGAATTGTTGTTGTTGTCACTGTTGTTCGTTGTATTTGGGCGTTTGGTCAAAATTGACTATTTACGCATCGTCTGGTTCTTTAGTTTAATCAATCGATGTAGTTAAGTCGTACATAAAGCTGAATTAAAACATTCTGAACCAAATGTATGGTCTTTTTGGCAGCATAAACTTCAGTTAGCAGTGAATTTTAATTGAACCTCACTACTAAAAATTTAAGTTTGGGAAATTGATGAATAACATAATCTTTTCACAAGAAATTACCATTCTTTCACAATCTATATATTCGGAAAATTTCATCTGTATTTAGGTGCAAACAATGCATCAGAGATGAAAATTATTGGCACATTCTTTTATATTGTCATGAGGTAATTGTATTCTGTTACGAGTTGAAAATCGATATAAAAAATATAAAAAATATCAATTACTAGACATGAAATCGATCACGAAAATATGGTTCTTCTCAACATTATCTTATTGTTTGCCCAATGTTTTATTCATTAGGTGTATTTTGTAAGTAATATGAAATCCAAAAACCTGATGTAGTTGTTACGTTTCTAGAATTCAAAAGAGAAATCAAGAGATAGAAAATTTGAAATACCTCGTGAAGAGAAAACAACTTTAACTCTTAGAAGAAAAGTTTGCAAGATTAAGGGAATCCTGAAGAAAAGATTACAAAATATGTATTATCGTAATATTCCATCAATTGTTGTTAAATCATATCTGTGTAATATGTTTATTGTATTATTTTGAAAGCAATAGATTCCGCGTAAGGGGATTTATAACAAACAAAAAAAGGCTCTGACATGACAGGCCTTTGGACGGGCCTTTTAAAGCCAGGCGCATAATACGCGATCAGACTACACGATAGACCTAATTTTTGATTGGATCGTGGAGTGTGAGCCGGGCATAAGTCCATATATTTCATTATATATTATTATTTTCATCGAAAAAAGGAGTTACCTATTTCATTAGTTACACATGAGACAACATGGTTGTTTCGCAGGCTCATAATTTTTTTTAATGTGTTCTATTGGGAAACAATGGCTATACTCTAAACGAAAGTGTGCAAGGAATGAAGAAATCGAATCCGAGCAGTTTGAAGCCAAAATAGATTTAGGGGTGTCTAAGTTTAAAGCCTATGACGTAACTGAGACCGAATATTAAGAGTTGTCATATTAACAGACAAAGCTAAAGTTTGCGTTTTGACTTAACAAACGTGATGATACGTTCGAATATGAAATTTGCATTGATTTGTATAAACTTCGGACATATATTGTACATCAGATTAAAGCTTTAAATGTCCTGACACATAGCTATATATGTAATCTTAATCGCAAATTAAAGTATGAGATGTATCAGTGCGTGTTTGCATAATACAATTTTTGAGAAAAACAGGTATCGAAAGTCGCTGAGAATATCGCATTTCTTTCAAATTGAGATGTAATTTGTATACCACGAAACGAGCCACGCTTTAACTAATCTTGTTTATCCTAGTAAACTGTAATGTGAATCAACAATATTGACAGCTCGATTTGAAATTGAGATAAAATGTCTTCTGTCGTAAAAGTTTAAGATAAATAGTGTCACGCATTACGTGCAAATGATCGATTGCGTTTCTCTTACACCCCAATGGTATATTTGTTAACAAGTGCTTTGTATTTTTTGGATTCCGTGGAATTTCCCTAGCCACGGTCTGAATAAAGGCGCGGGTTAGGTTAACACCGAGAACGGATCAACACCAGCGCGATTTGCCTATCCTCAAGGATAACATTGGATCCGACTTGGAATTGGAAAATGATTTCCCAATTATACAATGAGTGACAAGCTAGAGGATTTCGACCTGCAGGCGACATACAAGGTAACGATAATGAGATCAAAACAGTAATAAAAGAATAAAGGTAAACAGTAAAGAAACGGAACAATGGCCGCGATTTCACCATAAATGCGATAAATCAATGACGCCCTGACTTGCTTGTTTTTCAGAGCTAGAAAGTTTAACTTTTAGAAAGATTAAGCAAATTCTAGAAACTGACCTTTAAATTTTCTCTTTAAATGTTATCCATATCTTCATGGACTGTCTACTTAATAGTTTTTGAGATTAAAGTGTTTTATTGCGAAACGATGTTTGCCTAAGGTGAAAAAACAAATGCTTTATATAAAATGTTTATTTCCTGTTTAAAGTCTAGGTGTGAACATTGAGACCTTTTTATTACACCTCAAAAACGCAATTTTCAGTATGCAATTTTTGAGGTGAAATTCAGTAATTAATATCATCAAAATGCAATTAATCATTGATAATTCATTGCATTTTATTTCTTTTCTTTTTTTTGTAGGGGATGCCCCCTTCCCTAGACCCCGCTGCGTACAGTCATGATTTAATGGCAAAGCAATGGCCTAGCAACTGTGAGGCCCCAAGATCAAAACTGTGTCGCTGTGCTATATTGGTACCCTTTTGAAAATGTATATTATGATCTAGATCTATTAGGAATAAATCATTGTCAAAATCATTCCATAAATTGGAATAAAAAAAGATATTCTATCTTTATGACCAACATTGTATATTGGACTAAATACACAAACGTATGGGATGAAGGTTTCTTTTCAAATTTTAAATACAAGGGTATTTGAAGAACAACATTATCTTTTCTAGGTGACAATTTTTATATTCTACCTAACTGAAATAAAAGTAATGAAGAAAAACAAATTACAAATTATATTTTACCCTGAAACCCAGCCTTCTCTTTGTTTTCAACTCTCTCTCTCTCTCTCTCTCTCTTAGTGTCTATCCCCCTCCCCTAGGAGAATTCGGGCAAAAAATTGTAACTCCTTAGACAAGTGGGGACAATCGGCTTAAGATCGGTATCGGATATGTCGCCATCTGCGCTGGCAGGATAAAAGATTCTATTTCCATTAAATCAATTAGAGTGGCAACAGGTCCTCTTAATACCTCTTCTTATCGAAACATTAGGCTGAGACCTTGTTTTCTGTTATCCGTCATTTGACTTTTTCGTTGGGAAGTTCCTCTCTCAAATTCTGCAAACTTTCCATCCACTCTTATTGTTTCTTTCTAGAAAAGAGATTAGGATTAGATAGGAAGAGAGAAAGAGTTGAGGGGGGCAAGGAAGGGGGTTTGCGCAGGGGGTTGAAAGTGTCTCTAAAATGCCCAGAATGCCCTACACAAGCAGAATATTTTAAAATGTCTCTTGAGGAGTCGTTTATTTGGTTAGAAATTTCTGAAAATTACTCTAAACCTTGAAAATAAAATAAAATGCAGAAAAGGGGCCTGCGGTATTTACTGTAAATAAAATGTCTAAAAACAACGTTATTTCAGATGCTGTTATTTCAGCAATCTTATAATATGTGTCATGTTATTACAAAATTATTGTATTAAACTTCAAATCCATTAAACTTTTCCTACGTCATTGGTTACTTCCCCAGGGAGATGAGACTTTCCCTAACTCTTACTGGTTACTTTCCCTACTTATTTGAGATACACCCTGTAATAAAAAAATAAAAAAAGTTTGTATATAAACCAGGAAACGATTTAACAACAAAGAAAATGTATGACAAGTCCACTAATGAACAAGTCGTGAGCTGTCTAATTCTCCAAGTTTCTCGATAGTAATAATCTGAGATATCTAATATCCCGGGAAAATTTGATGGGTCCATTCCCCATCGCATAAGTTTACCATTAATCTTGGTAATTTGTGTCGGAATTGATTCAAGAATATTTAGCCCGTTTCTCTCAATCTCTGATTGAATACATGACTATTTGTCAAATTCGCTCACCTCCTCCCCCCTTCCTTTTCTTTTTTCTTTCTCTCTCTCTCTCTCTCTCTATTTTTCTCTCTCTTTTCTCGTAGATTATATTAAGTGCAAAATTACCCATCATTTTAATTCCCCGACCCGCTATTTCACGTGAGGAAAGTAGATTAGGGTTGGCTGCCTTTCAAACGGAAATACGGGGTGCCTGAAATAGAACTGGATATGAATATTAGGGTTGTACTTGCAGTAGAAGAATGTTGAATGACTGAGTTATTCTCGTATATAAAAATATACATATAGTATTTATATATTGTGTGTGTGTGTGTGTGTGCGGCGCGCGTGTGGGTAGCTCTTTCATTTTTTGTGTGTTAATGTGGAAGAGTATCATAGCAAAAATGTCCACTGAAATAGGTGGCTCTTTACCTGCCTCCACTGGTGAAATTTGACGATTAACCGCCAAAGGATGTTTGACCACACTTACCATATATTTGCGTAGTCCCATAATACACAGTTGTGTGTACAGTCCAATCAACTCTTGGCAAATCTGGTAAATGTTCTTATCATTTTGATGATTCCAAAACCTAACTGTCAGTCAGGTGGATCATCTATTTGTCAAGGATGACAAAGGAAAGAGATAAAGAAATAGAATGAGAGAGAGAGAGAGGGGGGGGGGAGTGGAGAGACAGGAGTTGGAGAAAGAGATACAGAGATGGACACATAGATATTAGATAGATACTTACATACATAAATAAATAAAATAGAGGGAGGAAGAGAGAGAGAGAGGGGGGGGAGATGGAGTAAATGAGATTTTTAGATAGAGAGATACTGAGATAGATCATATTATATATTGATAAGTATATAGATAAATACATAAACAGAGGGAGAGAGAGAGAGAGAGAGAAAGTGAGGGCGCATCAGTGGTGATGGTCTAAGTGGCTGATGCAGTGCTGGTCGCACCCATTAAACGTTAATTACTAAAGTAGTTTTATTCAATACCAAGTGTTTACAGTGATCTATTTCACTTGGGGGTTAAGCATCACTTGACACAGATTCGCCCCATATATCCCATTACTGGTAGACACCAACAAAGAAAAAAAAAAGAAATAGTCCGATGACATTAAGTAAACCTGCCGGTAGGGTAACACTGGAACAGGAGTTGGAGTCCTCACTAATGAACAAGGTCAAACATATTTGTTTTTGCTTCTCAAGGCATTTTAAAAAGGGAGACGAAATTGAAGCTTATATACGCCTCATCTTTATCTATTTATGGCTAGATTCAAACAAAAAATAATATTATTTTATCTATTCAGGCGTCTTCTCCCAGCCGGAATTGATTGCAACATTTATCCACCTATTTCCTTTTTCTGCCGACCTAGTACATTTTTGCAGTGTAATTCCACTCCATACCTTTCACTTTTCCTTCCTAAAGATGATTCAAGAGACTCTGATGTATTTTAATGTGGAATCTCTTTCTTTAACCATCCCTATCAAGATATTTTATTTAAGCAATGCCATATGCAATATTTTCGTTAGTTTTGATATCTTTCCATGATACTTTCATCAATCTCCTTTACAAACAATTTTCCGATGATGTGATCTTATTTTCCATACTTTGTTTCTTTATATTGAAAGCTTTAAGTGCGTTTATTCACGGCTAACAAAAATAACAAACAACCAAATTTGCGTTTATGTCGTGGCTTTATTAACATTTTGAGATGGACGCTTATTTTGCACATTTTGATTTTCTGGGTGTCATAACAAAATAACACAGATATATTGAATCATAAAAAATGCTTACAAGTGCAATGCTAGGCCCCCCGCCTATGAAATCGAGTGATGCCTAGGCTAAACTTATATACATTAAGTCATTATATCAGCCCCCCGCCTATAAAATCGAGTGATGCCTAAAGTTATGCTAGGCCCCCCGCCTATGAAATCGAGTGATGCCTAGGCTAAACTTATATACATTAAGTCATTATATCAGCCCCCCGCCTATAAAATCGAGTGATGCCTAAAGTTATAGAATATAGATGTATATATATACCAGCCTCTCCGCCTGTAAGATCGGATGATGCCTAAGATTAAAGCGTGACACCCTGAGTTTGAACATGTGTAGGTACAACTAGGTCCCCCCGCATTCAAATCGAATGGGGGCCGGAAAACTAAGAATTGACATGCGAACAAATTCGACTGAATATACATTGGCAACCCCCTCGCATGTAAAAATTGAGTGGGGTCGAAAATTATCGGATGACAATTATTGATCAATAAACTTATCAGTACCATGTGATTAGTGATTTACCCATACAAAACCGGGTAGGGGCGAAACCCAATGGGAAAAATTCCCCTACGGCCCACTTACTTTGTGCACGACGCAAGTTGATGTGCGACCAGGCCAAATGCCCCCGGCTCCGCATTAACTTCATAAATCACTGACCAATTTATTACATAAACCCTATCCGTACCTTTCATACCTGAAACCCTAAATCCTTTCCGTACTAATACGTATACCTTGGCTACTTCGAACCACCAAGCAATACTTAATTTATGCCACTAATATACTAAAAATACTTTTATTGGTGGAGATAATGGGGAGGTGGTGGGAATGTTTTAGACTCCGTAAATTTTTCTTCTTGTCCATTCAAAATGAAAGCCATAACTAGAATGAAAGCCCCTTCGTGCTATTTTTAATTTGCTGGCGGTATTTTCCGCGCTTGCTTGATAAGCGTACATACGCTTGTACATTTCCTTCCAATGTAATACAAAGTATTACATTTCCTAGCGCGTGAATTTCCCTCAAAAATGTAAACAACCTCTTGACCTAGATTTTGTCAGCCTGTCAATAAACCATTTTAAATCGTTGTCTACTCTTTAAATTTTATTATTCACGGCTAACAAAAATAACAAACAACCAAATTTGCGTTTATGTCGTGGCTTTATTAACATTTTGAGATGGACGCTTATTTTGCACATTTTGATTTTCTGGGTGTCATAACAAAATAACACAGATATATTGAATCATAAAAAATGCTTACAAGTGCAATGCTAGGCCCCCCGCCTATGAAATCGAGTGATGCCTAGGCTAAACTTATATACATTAAGTCATTATATCAGCCCCCCGCCTATAAAATCGAGTGATGCCTAAAGTTATGCTAGGCCCCCCGCCTATGAAATCGAGTGATGCCTAGGCTAAACTTATATACATTAAGTCATTATATCAGCCCCCCGCCTATAAAATCGAGTGATGCCTAAAGTTATAGAATATAGATGTATATATATACCAGCCTCTCCGCCTGTAAGATCGGATGATGCCTAAGATTAAAGCGTGACACCCTGAGTTTGAACATGTGTAGGTACAACTAGGTCCCCCCGCATTCAAATCGAATGGGGGCCGGAAAACTAAGAATTGACATGCGAACAAATTCGACTGAATATACATTGGCAACCCCCTCGCATGTAAAAATTGAGTGGGGTCGAAAATTATCGGATGACAATTATTGATCAATAAACTTATCAGTACCATGTGATTAGTGATTTGGAGGCATAATTTGACAAATTACCGCCAAACGAGAATATATTTATATATGATCGGCCGCCAAATCACAACGTTGTCATCAAACGATTTTTGTGCACTAAGGGAATATCTATGCTTAACTATTTACACTTTGGTGGAATTAACATTTCAATTGGCCAATTAACCAATGTACATGTACAGGCATGTACTTTTTCGCCCTTAAGCTAATTTATAACCCTATAACAGACTACAGAGTATCGTAATAAACTTATCTCTACAACACCGGCACATCATTATGCCTAATTCATTCCCCTCACAGAAGTGACTAAACCGTTAATGCCCATTTCGAAATGAAGCATTCGCAAAACTGGTCATTTACCAATGTCCACCTAAACCTGCCCCATATAACCATTATTTACTCTCCACAACTTTGTTACTCCCAAAATAAGGCACTCTTATCCCAACAACAAAAACATGATCTTGCGGTGCCGGACTCAAACTTTTTTGCGGGATTTACTTTGCTACCCGAACAGACTTAAACATTGAAATATAAGAACGCTGAAATATAAGAACACTGAACTATAAGAACATTGAAATATAAGAACAAACAGCGTGTTTTGTAACATTATCATTGTTTAACTACTTGGATGAACCGAGATAGGACAGGCCCTCCTTCAGGTCAGTGATAAACCTGTCCAAACCCTCATTGGAGAGATGCAATCCGTCCGGCCTATATAAAGCCCTATCCTTATGCCTTATGTCGGGGTGTGGAATGGCCTTTCCCCCATTCCTGCCGACCAGGGCGCGAGCGTATCGGTTCGTGGCCCTCCTTCTATCGCCCAATTTTCCCTGCTCTTCCGGACTACAGCATTTATATTCTACCCGTTCTAGGATGTCAGACCATATTATTGTCGTCTCAGTGTTCGATGTGATTAATCTGTTCACCGCATTCGCCATCGCCCTCCTCGAACATCCCTCTATGTCATTCGTGCCCACGTGTAACACTAAAACGGTCGGCTTCGTCAGGCCACTGGTAATCGACTCTAGCCATGCGTTTGTTTGGTCCAAGCGAAGGCCCCGCTTTCCAGCCCAATGGATGACCGTCTCCAAACCCATATCGGCGCAGCCAGTCCGCTCCGCCCTGCGATGGGCCCAGAAAACGATAGAGTCGCCTACTATCCATAGTTGTTCTGTGGACAAAATAAGAAAAGAGGACTGGGCAGCATTTTGTATTCCAAAGAACATGCGTTAATGTGAACTTGAAATCCCATTGTGTTTTCTTGCTCTTGTTCTGCATGTATGTTTGTTGTCTGCTTGACTTCGTTTTCATTTTCATGTTGTAGCACCATTATTATTGCTATTATTAGTATTAGCTTATTTAACCTCTCGAGGCGAGGGACTTATTCCTCTATGTGTTGTACATATATTCATTCCTGTGTATGCGGCCTCACCCTTACATTATTGGCCCCGGACACGTTAACCTCATCATTCACTCTGTTATATTTTGTACGTATACCTGGCTAATCAAATCAAATCCAATCAACCACAACGGTACTTTGCAACATTGCTCATATTCAAACCACCATATCAAGCCTTATATATCTGCGATGCGCGGAGGAAGCCCATCGACCCATGTGCTGTATTTGGGCGTCCGAGCAGCCCGCCATAGCAGCGGTTGTAGCCGCACCTATACGAAAAGAATGGGAGGAAAACTTCGCCGCCAACATATCTCTGTATGACATGCATCTCTTTATCATGGCACTGAACTCATGCCTGGTGAGAGGAAGTGAACCATATGAGCAAAAGAAAGCCTCCCCACTTCCCGGGCGCATTTTCAAATATCTAAGGACCGCCTTTACGGGACAACTACCCGCCTCAATTTCGTGTATTGAAATGGTGCAACCGTTTCCCCTCGGATCAGTTTTTGATTCCCTTAAAGAGAGCTTCACCCGGCGATGTGGTGCACTGCCGGTGACTGCCACGTCCGTGAAACGCAGCATTCGATCCCGCCTATGCCGTGATGCCACTGTGAATTCACTAATTCGTAAAAAACCATAAAATGCCAAACAAAATGCGGCAGAGTATAATAACACTTCATAAGTGCTAACACAAACATGTTCCAAATCGGTCAACATTTGGTTCAAAACGGGTAATGTGATAGGATGCCTAGCGTCTCTCCTTGATGTGCGGCGCTTGCATCCCTCGACTAATCTTGCAATCACAAAATTCTGTGTCACGTCTCTTTCTCCAGCGGATCGCAGATAAAATGATAATCCAGATATGTAGGTTTGAACAGTAGACCCTGCATATCCCCGCCAAGACAAATACGCCACTAACTGAGCTACCCTCTCGACATTAGGAGATATCTGCGGGTCATAACCGTATACCCTGCAGAATTCCTTGTATGCCTCTAGTGCCGAGGCGTATGTTGCATGAGTACGACCTGCCCTAGACGCCATCAGCAGCTGATTTTGCTCTATAGCCAGCTGTTCCACAGTCGGGACGGCACCTCGATTCCCACCAGGGAAGCCCTTGGCGCTAGAGAACGAAACCGCTGCATCTGAAACCGAGAAAGTGCATCAGCAATACTATTATCACACCCACGAACATGCCTAGCCTTGAATACAACGTTATTACGTAAACATATGACAACTACTTCGCGCACTAATCTCATCATATCCGGGCATAGTGCCGACTGCTTATTTATTACCGCAACTACGGCCTGGTTATCGCAATTAAACCAAATGTTCTTGTTCCTGAGTTCCACTCCCCATAGCTCAAGACCAACCCAGATGGGGAACAATTCTAACAGGGCTATCGATCTGCTAGCTGCTTGGAAGCCCGGGGGCCAGGCAGCCTGTGCCCACCTGCCCCCGAAATAAATACCGAATCCAATGCCGGCAGCCGCGTCAGTAAAAAACTGTATGTCATCGCTGCCGCACCAGCCCGGTGCCCGGAAGAAGACTTGCCCATTAAAATGCGCTAGAAACTCGAGCCAAACTCGCATGTCAGACTTTGCGCCCCTCGTCAACCTGATCATGTGATAAGGTCGATCCACCTTCCGAGTTAAATCTATAAGCCTTCTCAGGAATGCTCGACCCGGAGCAATTGCTTTACATACGAAATTTAGGCTCCCAATGATCGACTGTATACCCTTTAGAGATATCTTTTCCCGCTGCAAGGCCCAATTTAGCTTCTTAACCAAATCTGCAATTTTGTCTTCCGGGACCCGAATTTCACGAGCAACGCTATCAATTTCCAGGCCCAGATAAGATAACTTTGTGACCGGGCCCTCTGTCTTCTCCTGTGCTATGGGCACGCCAAACCGCTCGCAAATCACCTCGAAAGAAGCCATTGCACGCTTGCATTCTTCTGAATCTGCTCTACCAGCAAAAAAGTAATCATCCAAATAATGTACAATATTCTGTGACTCCGCTACTTTGCGGGTGCAAAATTCCAAAAAAGTGCTAAAACATTCAAAAGTAGAACAAGAAACGGAACAGCCCATTGGCAAACAACGGTCAAAATAGTAAAGCCCATCGACGCACATCCCGAGCAGTTCAAAATCTTCCGGACGAACCGGTAAAAGCCGGAAGGCCGACTTGATGTCCGTCTTACCCATAAGAGCCCCTTTACCTAACCGAGCAACAATGTCGACTGCGGAATCAAATGACGAATACGTTACCGTACACTGATCTTCCGGAATGCCGTCATTAACCGAAAGACCTTTGGGAGCGGAGAGGTGCTGAATCATACGGAACTCCCCCGGAGACTTCTTGGGCACTAGCCCTACCGGTGAACACCTCATATTCTCAAAAGGAGGAACCGCAAACGGCCCCATGATTCTCCCCAATTCTATTTCTTTCCTCAATTTCTCCTGTAGAACACGTCTGTGACTAAATGCCGATTTCAGATTTCTTACCGTTAATAGAACCCTTGTCCCTTCAAAATGCAAAGAAAAACCAAATTTAAATCCCTTGATTAAACGATGTGCATGCTCCCGGTTAGGATAGGAGGCTAACATGGGTATCATCTTTGCCAATTTTACTGGCGTCGGTGCAATTTCAAGCAAAACAGTTGCCCTAATGTCCAGATGAGGTACCGGCACCGGGTCGGCTCTGACTACATTGCTTCGCACCATGACCCGTCGCTTGGCAGCGGGAACATTTGTGCCCGAATCTGCAGTTTTGTCCCCGTGTGCACTTGCCTCTATTGTAGTCAAAACACACCCCCCGGGAAGGTGCGACTGCGCCTCCAAGTCCCCTGCTACTCGGGGAGAAAGATCTCCTCGCACCGTACGTTCCGCTGTACTGCTGACGAAAGGCGGAGGAGCGAGGCCCATGGGACGCAACCACCATCAACCACAATTCAGCATCCACGCTTGCCCAAGATCGCCCGGGCAGTCGCGCTTGCTTTAGCCTAAACTGTATGTCATACTCTCTCCACCCAAGGCCCCCAAATGCTCTAGAAGCGTGTCTAATCAAATCCATATATTTGATGAGCTCTCTGCTTCGCTCGATGTGCTTCTCCAAATAAATAGACACAAACACCAGGAACACGGATGTCCAATGCTCCACCGAAAATATGCCTTTATTCTTTGCCCGAGGTTGGAATTGCAACCCGAGCCCAGATTCAGACTGCCGCAGACTAAATACGGCTTCACCTAGCTCTTGGGATGCCCCACTATCACTCCGTGCATAAGCATTCTGTTTGAGAAGCAAGGCTAAATCAATAAATTCACTCCTCCAAATTCTCTCCTTGAGCGACATTGCCACTTCGGAACCCAACGGATCAGCCGCGCTCATAAACGGCACCGGTGACCCCACCACGGAAGGGGGTACTGGCGGCGCATTCCGCTCCTCCATATTACCCTCGCATGAAGCCTGCCCAACCGATTGATCCTGCAATGAAATCTCCGATTGCTCCCTCTCAGAGGGCACCGACTCTCGCGCGATAATCTCCGGCCATGATATGGCCGCGCGCCTACCATTACTGATATCAGGTACATCATTGCCACTAGCTCTAGATCTACAAATGAGGTTAGGGTTGCACTCACCGCCCTGATCGTCGGCGCCGCTGGGGCCCACTCCGACAGGCGTTGACGTTGCCTTCGCCCTTGCCCTCGGACTTTTCCTCGCCTGACTTGGGGGTAACGCTGCATCCGCTCTCGGATTCTCCGCCTGACTTGGAGGTAACGTTGCCCTGGGCGCCGTCTCGCCACCCCTCTTCCTCCCGGCCACGGATTTCTTCTTCGCTTTTGGCATGATCGCCAACGTACTCCTGCCAGTAGAGATGCGAACAAGGCCACTAACACTAACAGTTCAAGTTGATAATGATATGGACTCTCCTTCTAATCGGGCCCAACGACAAAGGCCAGCCCAAAACCCGAGTATAATCCCGCTGGTCGCTCACGAGAAGAAATAATTCAGCGTTATATATCCAACTAATTATTCCAGTGCAGTGCTAACGTTAGTATTAATCCAAATCCTCTAATAATGTTTTAGACTCCGTAAATTTTTCTTCTTGTCCATTCAAAATGAAAGCCATAACTAGAATGAAAGCCCCTTCGTGCTATTTTTAATTTGCTGGCGGTATTTTCCGCGCTTGCTTGATAAGCGTACATACGCTTGTACATTTCCTTCCAATGTAATACAAAGTATTACATTTCCTAGCGCGTGAATTTCCCTCAAAAATGTAAACAACCTCTTGACCTAGATTTTGTCAGCCTGTCAATAAACCATTTTAAATCGTTGTCTACTCTTTAAATTTTATTAAATTTGGTTTTCATCCTGAACGGGTACATCTTACATTGACATTATGCATGTTATGTATAACGTTTAGCCAAAAGACCTTGATGGCGCATTTAAGTAAATGAAATGACGGAAAGCATACCGAAATCCTGCTCAAAAGAATTCAAAGGATTAATACCGATATAACTAGTGCATCGCATTTCGGGGCTAGTTTTACCTTTGATTGGCAGCAGAAACAAAGTAAACGGATACGTTTAATCGAGTCAACAGAGCTTTGCGGAAAACAAAAATTACAGGGAACGGAAACAGAAAAAAGGAGGAGGAGCGGAAATGGAAGAAGAAGAAGAAGAAGAAGAAGAATAGGACAGAAATAAGATATGTCGTGTAACCAACATACTGCTTTGTCCCATCAATCATTAATTCAGTACTAAGCATGAACCTCGACTTGTCCAGGAATGAATGATGACTGCTTGTGCCTTAAAGCACGGTCCAGACAAGCGTTTACTCATAACAGATTAGAATCAACATCAAAAGCCGACCGTTCCTCGAAATCAAGTGTGGATAGTATCCCGATATTTTTCTTCTCCCCGGTTTTCTTATATGATTGATCTCTCTTAAAACAACCATACTTAACTTGGACCAATAAATGGGATATGCGTAGTTCCGTTACAATACTTCCTTTCAGACTTTACACGCTCCTCGATCTCAGTGTTGGCATATTACGTAGAAATGTAGGGCAGTTGAAGTATGTAATGTACCCAAGAGGAGAGAATGTCTTGGAAAGGATATATGTTATAACACATCTAAAGGAGTTCTTTAAATTGGAATCTTTGCAAAAGATCGATGAAAGCGATATTGAATATTCTTAGAAACTCCAGTCAATAAATTCAATGCAATAGGCAGCAGCCATGATGGACAAAATGCCTCGAGAAAGATAGTTTGATGTCATGAAGAGAAGTCAAAAGAAGAACAAGAAGAGATTGTTGAATCCTGTATCTTAGGTAGATGTGAGAGTTCCGCCTACAGTGACATACATATATATGTTCTAGGACACCTACCCCCTGGACATCCATCCCCCGAATAACCACCGCCCAGTCAACTACGCCCTAGGACAACTACCCCCTAGGGCAACCACCCTCTAGGACAACTACCCCCTGGGAAAACTACCCGCCCGGACAACTACCCCCTGGGACAACTACCCCTGGACAACTACCCTCTATGACAACTACCCCCTAGGACAACTACACCCAGACAACTATCCCCTACGAGAACAACTCCCAAGGACAATTACTCCCCGGACAACTACACACCCGGACAACTACCCCCTACGACTACCATCTTCTAGGACAACTACCACCGGAAAACTAACATAGGGGGGAGTTGTCCTATGCGGTAGTTGTATGGGAAGTTGTCCTATGCGGTAGTTGTATGGGAAGTTGTCCGGGCGGGTAGTTGTCTGGGGGTTATCGTCCTAGAGGGTGGTTTCCCTAGGGGGAGCTTTCATAGGGGGTAGTTGACTTGGGGTGGTTATCCGGGGGTGGATGTCAAGAGGGTAGGTGTCCGGATTCCATTATGCATTGGGCATTTCGATATGTAGGGTTGGATTAAAAAGAAGAATAAGAAAAGACTGTTGAATCCTGTATCTTAGGTAGATGTGAACGTTCCGCCTACAGTGACATACATACATATATATACATATATATATATATATGTTCTAGGACACCTACCCCCTGGACATCCACTCACGACTAACTACCCCCAGTCAACTACCCTCTAGGATGACTACCCCCTGGAAAAACTACCCGCCCGGACAACTACCCCCTGGGACGACTGCCCCCTAGGACAACTACCCCGGGCTAACTACCCCCAGACAATTACCCCCTATGACCACAACCCCTTAGGACAACTACCCCCTAGAACAACTACCTCCTAGGACAACTAACCGCCCGGACACTTACCACCCGGACAACTACCCCCTACGACAACCATCCTCTAGGACAACTACCCCCGGAAAACTATCCTAGGGGGTAGTTGCCCGGGAGTTAGTTGTCCGGAGGGTATTTGTCCTAGGCGGGTAGTTGACTGGGGGTAGTTGTCCTAGGGGAAGTTACCCGGGTGGGTAGTTGTCTGGGGGTAGTTGTCCGGGAGTGTTCGTTCTAGAAGGTGGTTGCCCTAGGGGGGTAGTTTTCCTAGGGGGTAGTTGTCCTAGGGGGTAGTTGACTGGGGTTGGTTATCCGGGGTTTGATGTCCAGGGGGTAGGTGTCCGGATACGATATATATGCATTTGGCATTTCGGTATGTAGGGTTGGAGGATTTTCAGGACATATCTAGCTCATCTGTCGTATATGAAACATATTAGATCTAACAAGCCCATCCACATTGAGGCCCTGAAAGAACACATGAATTTGAAACTATCGAGTTTACTTTCGATTTTCTTAAAGTTGTAGTAACCTCCTACAGACTTTCAACAACAAAAAGCAAAACGGCAATTTCAATAGCCCTAAATATATATGATTCACCTTAAACTAATGTGTTATCCGAATACGAGTTGTATAGGTTATACTAGTGAGTATTCATATTACAGGCAATATAAGACGATATCGAAATTACCCTTGATTAGATTCTTAAAGACCGTCACCACTACTGGGCCAGAAGGGATTAGACCACACAGAGAGCCATCGAGGTCACTGTGACAGGTGGCTATCTCATTAACTCAGCTCTCATTCAACATAAGAAAAAGAAGATCATGGGGGACCAACAGGCACCGATTGGGGAAGTTTTCTATATAGAGGGAGCAAGTAGCTACAAGTATGGCAGTGTGCCTTTAAAAGTTCTTGCGACCGTGTTCTTTTGGCTCTTTACCTTGATTTAATTAATATCAAGTTATCTTGCTATTCATTTAGTATTTATGTTTCACCTTCGGGTTTCCCATCTTTTTACTTCACCTTCCATTGTTATATCATTTGTTCGTGTAGCCAGTATACAAATGGATTTTTTTTAAACTAAAGACCCATTTCTATTAAACTAAAATATTGGGACATTATTCAGAACATTTGGTTTGTTTGTTTACAGAACGTCCTTAGATTCGAATCCATTGCGCGTGTCTTCAACTGCTTCGTTGCCCTTGTATAGTACTAGTAGTTTGGACAAAATGTTTGGATAGATGAGCAAATGTTCTAAAGAGTAGGTCGAAATTACTTTAAACAAGCAAATAAAGACAGCTTAAAACCAAATAACAAATGAACAAATAAAACAAATTCATAATAAAAACTAATACAAACCAATAAAACAAAACATACAAAAACAGATAAGCGAATAAATTTGCTTAACACAAATTAAAGAGTTTGCCAAAGATAATCTAATAGACAGGGGACTTATCAGCCGTCTAACTACGCCCCTGCTAGACATATATCGATAGCCGCAGGAGCTAAACAGTGTTTACGTTGGTCAAATAAAGGCGCTCCTATACCATGTCTGCCGCTTCATTTTTCTTTTCTTTCAAAGATAGAATCATTGGTCATTCCACAACTGTCGCCAAAGGACAAACTCGTTCGATGTTGACATTAGGCGGACGTACGGGGCTGTTATTTCGCCACAAACAGAGTTATTTGTTTTAGTTTGTCTGTATCATTGTTGGTTTAATTCATTTAAATGTCTCATTATCGTCACACGGGTGTGCGTTACAATTAAGTAACGTTAAATAGAAAAGAATAGAAGAAGTAAAGGAAACTATTAGAAAATTGTCTATCACTTTGTTATACGTATATTAGGTAACAACGATCCAAAGAGAATGCAAGATTAGTACTGAAAAGGAAATGGCTATGAAAGCAATCTGTTATAAAATCGAATGAAATGTTACCCTTCCGAAGCCCGTCTAAGAAAAGGAAGTATTATTTAACATTTCATTTGCCACGAGAGCAAATTAGTGCAACGACGGGCTTCCCTTGGGAACCCATCGGCACAAGCAATAGTACACCAATAAACGGAAGAATTTCATTATGTATTCTAATACATTTGCTTATTAAATTTCAGTCTAAGTGAGTTATATTACAACCCTCTTATGAACACTTGAATGAAGTAACTTTATATAATGGAAAATTAGAAATTAACTAGACACCCTTGTTTAAAAAAATACCTCTTGAAAAAACGCAACGTGGCGCAGGGAGCCCATGGGAGTGGATTGGAATCCTCGATGGTGTTTTCCTGAATCTGATCCTATCGTATACATTTCCACTACGTGGGACTATGGTATAGCCTTCAACGTCATACTTGAAACATGACCGGAAACAATTTAAAAGAGGCAAGAGGCTGTTAAAGCGCTAAACCTGAGGAACAAAATGCCCATGTTTGATCATTCTGACTGAAAGACTTATCAGTGACGCTACCAAAAACATTTAATCAAGCGGATTATCTCCCGAGGATAAAACGTCCTACCGCTGAATATAAATGAGAAAAGAGTAACAGAGAGTGATGACTTGTACTTCACAACATCACTTCTAGAATCAACAGCACAAAAAAAAGTACAAGAACAAAAAAACGACGCATCACGCAATGGATGAAGCCAGCTCATGACCTCCCTAGTTTGAAGGCCAAAGCGAAAAATAAAATCAACTTTAAAGCCCTTCTGCGCTAGTTTGGCCAGGAGGGATCAGACTTCATGGTCATTTGGAAGTTGTTATCTCATCAAGTCAGCTCTCAATTAACATAAGAAAAAAGGACCATAGGGGACCAATGGTCACCGATTAGGCATTGTTTGCTATATAGAGGGCGCAAGTACATGTAGCTATACGTAGTGCAGTGGGGATTTAAGTTGTATTGTCTACACCCAAGAGAACACTCAACCTTCCCTTTATTTCTGGGTATGCCACTGTGAATCTGGCTGAACTGTATCAGTTCATGGATCAGACTGAGCATCACGGCTTAAATTTTAAATCAAAAGGTGTAAAAGGTAAAGGTAAAAGCTTAACTTCGGTAACCCTTTAGCATAAAGAGTAGAATATGGCTTACATTCTATATACCAATTTCGTCATTTTCAATAATTGTGTTAATTAAAATGACTATATTTTTAACCATGAGGCTCGTTCAGACATGATGCGTTAAACCGCTGACAAAAAAAAAGAGAAATAAGATGTGAAGCCTATTCACTTTACGTCGTCATAAAAAAAACGCATCGGTTTACCGCTGAATATCTGGCCCAGGCTAATTTATTTGCAATCGTCAATAGTTACTTTCTATCGACGTTGTATAGTGGTTCATACACTTTTTTTGTTATTTATGTGTTTAGTGGTTCATACACTTGATTCCCAAACCAAGGTTTTAGGATTCGAATTCCAGCTCGGCACTCCTATCTTTTAGCAAGACATTAAATCCACATTTACCAAACTCCACCAAAGAGTATTTCCCCACGATTTGCTGGGGTAATAATAATTGCAGAGCCCTCGGGAAGAACAACTTGGATAATGATGAGGCTTCCCTGGCTTAACACAAATGTTATATGTAATTATCATTTTATTGTAAGAACTTCCGCAGATGCCGACGTCCATGATGCATTTTTTACCCTAGTAAAAAATTAATCGTCGCCATTTAACGATACAACATATAATTGTACCTAATAATATATATTCTTTTAACTTAAAAAATGATAAAGTAATCACAATTGCTCGGAATTCCATTACGATCAGTCATCGCCAGATTCCTATATCTGAGTCACGTTTTAAATTAAAGCAGCTGTACTACTTCCAAGATCTAAACATTTTCAATACTACCTTAATGCAATAATAGTTTATCCTCAGATTTAAAGCTAAGGAAGCTATGCTTCTGAGAAAAAAAATTCGATCATTATAGCTAAATAAAGGATTGATGGGAGCTTGAGCTGCCGTTGCAGACAAAATATATACATCATCACCATATACATGCTGTAAAAAACTGCCGGGACAATACCAAAGACACAGCAGAAAAGTGTAAAGATCACTGGAGATTGTTGAGACGTACATCATTTTAGAAAAGCATTGATTTGACAACTGTAAAGTCGCTGATGTGTCATAAACATTAAACATTCTTTGGGCGAATTCAAGTCCTCTTAATACATTACCATATTAAACCGAAAAGTGCTCAACGCACATCCCTACTTTCGGGTTTCCTTTATTTCACTGTCATGGTGTATCAACAAACATTAAATGCATGTTCACGTCTGAAAACTTGTGAGGAAAGGATGGTTTAAAAGGAATTCATATTTACACATGTTAAAGCACATTCAGCAAAACATGTCACCTGTTTCGTTTTATATTTAGCGTCAGTGCGTTGACGACGAGAAACCGGAGAGAAGAAAAAAGAGTCAAGAATACGAACATGGGGTTATTACAACAACGCGTCTCTTAAATCTGTGCTTTGGACATCGAGATGACCTATAAAAACAGACAACGCATGGACTGATTGTCCTTGATTTCGACATGCCTCCCAAGCCCTATTAACAAAACACTTAAAAATCGTAAAGAATAAATGAAGCAGCGAACCGGCATTTTGTTAGATATTTGACATGTTGGAGGTTTATTATGTGTGTGTGTGAGTAAGAGAGAGATAGAGAGAGAGAGAGAGAGGGAGAGAGAGGAAGAGAGAGAGAGAAATGACTTTATAACTCCCAAGTCTAAATTGAACATATTTTGCACTCCCTCCGTTAAAGTTGATACTCTAAGCAAATAAATGTCCCTTAATTTGTTACCTACGGCAAGTATATGTTATTTTAAAGTTTTTCAATTACTTAGTATATCACAAAAAAATTCTGTCTACTCGAAATGCTCAATTGAAATGTTGAAAATATCCGCCTCTCTTTGCATAGAAAATCAGTCACGGCGCTGGTCTACTATTTATGACCTCACGTCCGGGAGAGAGTATATTCACGTACCCGGATGTTTCATAGCAAACGTGTGCAGAGTGATACGATTTTCTGCATATTTTTGTTTCAAAGGCTGAAAAGTCTAATAAATCATAATTCTATGTACAATTCTTTACCTTCCCCTAGTACTTCATAGTATTAATATCAATTCCCCTTTTGAAAATTATGACATATACATGCCAACGATGTGCTGTTAGTCGATATTTTCACCATGTAATTTTGGTTTTGGTGTTGAAATCGGCCCAGGCACGGAGTGAACAGTAGCCTGTCTACCCATGCACAGTTCATTACCATACACTACAGCGATCCGTCCCGATGGTTTCTCCTTCCTTTTTCCGCATGTCTTTCGCCTTCCTTGGCCCTGAAGATCCTTCATCTACCAATTCTGACACCGGTAGTCAGGAGCAAGTCTTTGTTAATTGTTTTTCTTAGCTGGCAACGTCGCTTTCATTCTCTTGCAATTGCCGATAAACATATAACTAGCGCACGTACGTTCCATCACAAGCAAGCAGCGCCTAGAACAGCGGCTTGGTCTTACCTCCCGATTCTGCTCGCTTCACGAACGTTCATGCAAGAGCCGCATCACTCGCCAAAATATTATAGAGGAAGCGCGCTTGCATGATCTCGTTTAAGTTTGATATTTTACCACATAAAATGTTTAACTGGTACTGTATCCTTTTTTGAGGCAGTCACACACATCTATGATAAGTACTATCATATAGTATTCGTTTTACAAAACTGCTCCTGTACCTTATCTGATGACAATATAAATGCATCCGCCTATTCATACGTGCACGATTTAACTTTAATTCCTAAGCAGTAAACTCGTCTTAAATCTCTACCAAATAGGTGAATATGAGGATATAAAAAGAAATCAGCGACTGGAAAATGTTGCTTCGTTATTCTTCATTCAAATGAAAACAGAAAATCCATCAAATATACTCCTTAACAACAACAAATCTAAGCTCTGACAGGATAGCATTTACGTAGGGATATCACTGCCATTCACTCTCACTGAGCCCATGACTCCCGTTCGTGACGTCACGGATAGAGGCCCGACTCTACGTGCACTTCCGGGTTTCAGACTTAGATATTTTGGTAGAGTTTACTCGAATAAATTCATTATTCTAAACTTGTTTTGTCGGGTGGACACCATTTGATGTTATTATGGGGGTTAAAAGCTTTCTATTTATGTAATTATCTCAGTATTTGGGATTGTCTTAGAGTATCAACTTTAAACTAATCTCGGATCCCCTCGATGTATACCTGACATAAAAACATATTGACATCTGGTGCGAAGCAACGAAAATACTTCGATGTATTGACTTTTGACAACCGAACCATCATGCCTCAGGGATAGATTTGTATTAAAGTAGGAAGCGGAAATAGTTCTCTCTATATGTTCTATAACCTTTGTGACGTATACACTTTTCTTTTCGCTGAAGATAACCGTTTTTAATATACAGTGATCGCATTACAGGGAAAGTAAATGCCTCCGCTCAATTAGGAAAAAACGTAAATATTTACACCTATTCCAGGAAATGTTCGTAAACAGTTTTAAGAATTAATTCATCCCGCCAAAGGGGAAAAAGAAATCGGTTTTCTTTTTTTCGAATTAGATGGGCCTGAATATTAAAAACGTCATTGCATTAAAAACCTAATAATCGTTTCCTGAAAACTCTAATCTATATTTTAAAACAAGATCGCAACTACTTCTGCAAAAGCAAAGGCACTTTCAATAGCCTTGTGCGTTACCTATTTTAAATATGCGAACATTAAAATTACGTATTCCAAACACGATTTCTGTGGAATGTATAATAGGGTATTGACGTTGCCTTAAGTTAATTTCTCGAATATAGTTGCGATCGTGTTTTAAGATGTTTTCGTCAACTTGAAACAATGAAAACATCAGTGGTACTAAAATGACGTAAACATTATTAATAACAAGTTTTGTTTTATTTGTTTTAATTGGATTATAATAATAATAATAATATTTAATTTGTATATAGCGCTTAAAACAAATGTCTCGCATCTAGCGTAGTTGCACTGTAGAAGGCGCTAAAGCATTCAAGAAATTATTTTCTAACGATACTCATTTATGTCACCTGGGTCGAGTGTGGCAAATGTAAATTAAATGTCTTCGCTAGGGTTATAGTAGGTATAGCACACCAAAAAAAGGTACAACAAACACATGTTATTTGATGATTGCAAATGATCAAGCTTTTATATGAAAGCTTTGAAAAAACAGAATTGAAATCGGTCAATGCGTTGTTATTTAATACCATTTGTTTTATATCGCAAAATTACCGAAAAACCTGCCAGAAATGGTCAAATTGGCAAAAATGGTAAAATTCGACAAAGTTGACAACTTAATTCATCACTTTCTCGGACACAAATAATAAATTGAATTATCAGACACTAAAATATCATCTTTGTGGTAAAAAAATACAAAACAGAAAATTCATATATCTATTACCGTTTTGAAAACAGAAGCAAACAAAATAAGTAATTTTTGCCATTTTTGCGAATCTGCAGATATGAAAAAGTTGTGAAAATAACTAAGTCCGTCTAATTAATATGCGCATATGTAATTAAATCAAAACCGAACATGATACATCAATGAAACCTATGTATATCAGACAGGTATGGAAAGAAAAAAAAATGAAAAAAAAAAAATGAATATTCATCAAATATGCAAATTAGGTCATTTCAGCTTATTATATATATATATAGGAAAGTCAAACTGTTCATTTTGTTGGCATTTTTTTAAATCATGTATTTATAGATCATATTTACACCAAATATTAACATTACATTCCAAATATTTTTGCAGTGCCAATAAAATATGGCGATGGATATTACTTGGATCACCGTTACAGCTATTTCCTCATATGTTTCACAAATTATTCAGAAAAACCAAACAAATGATAAGAATTTGCAGACTTTCAGCTACATCACAGTATAGTTTTTTTTTAAATGTCAGATTTGAGGATTTATGACGATTTTCCGAAAAACCATTCAATTTAACAGGCCATAACATTCTACAGGGACTGAATTTTAGATAAAACAAAGTTTGATGACCCCAGTACAGTTGTGGCTACCTTGAGTGTAAATAACAAATTGATTCAATGACTGAAACACGTGAGGATATTGCATTTTTGTAGGGGAGTTTTATACATTGAAGTGCATTTTCACCACGCAGAATAACAGTCAAGGGGCGATCAGCGGGCCATGTCACACATGGTTGAAAAGACAATATTCTAATTAATAATTTAACATTTTTTCCACATGCCTATAACAATGAAACTACACATAATTGTAGTTAACTCATAGCCTGTCATGAGGCTGCATGCACGCTACCTATTGAGTGCCATGTGCGTGCGTGCGCACTTTCGTAGTAGCGGTTATTGTTCATGCTCATTGGGCTGTGCTGTGTGTTTTGCATTCGCCATTCATAGAACTATCGCGTTAATTAGATTATCTCAAAAACAACCTGGCACAATGGGTATTAGCCCTGTGGCACGATAAGAGTTAAAGGTATGCTTGAAAGGTATGTGAAATAAAAATTAAAAAATATTGTTCAGTTTTTTTTAAATAAATTTACGAAAATTGCTATTTCTACCAACTGACTTCTGTTGTGTGTGTGTGTATGTGCATGGGGCAGACTTTGTGCACAGGCAGTGTGATCACCCTAGTTATAGGTGTGGCAGAAAATCCTACTCTAACCCTTGCCAAATTAACATGCTTAAAGGGTCCGATTAGTGTATTTTCTCTTTAGCAATTTGATCAAATTCATTAGTTGAATAGATATTATGACTCTACTGTCACTAGTTAAATGTCGTACTCACAGTTTGAAGGCTAATCGTTATCTGTGGAGTATATGGGAATTAGCGGGGGAGAGAGGCACTTTAACACTTCACTTCAGAAAATGGGACGACTTCCACAGTTAAGGACGGCGAGGCAAATACATCTTTCTCGGACTCAGACATTTTTTATATCATTTTGTCATATAAGGAAAAGGAATAGACAGAATTTCCAACAATTGTGTAGATGTAAATGCTCGGGAAGGGAGGGGGATTTGTTGAGCTTTGGAATGAAGGGGGAGGGGGTATGTAAGTTTGTATGTGTGTCTGAGTATGTCAGCGTGCGTGGTGTGTCTGTCTTTCTGTGCGTAAGGCTTTGATTTACAATATTTATTCAGTATTATTAATTTGAAAACATTATGTACTGTGTATTACACTATCTTATGTACAATTTTCTTCATATTTTGATATGTTATGTAAATCAATGAACCTGTATGTTTTTTTAAATATATATTTTACTGAATGAATACAATACAAAATACTACCAAAAATAAATTTGTGTAACCCGATCGCAAGGACTTTCGAGAAATCAACTCAAGGGTAATTCAATACCGTATTGTATATCCAATACAAATCGTATTCGGATTACTCAGTACTTGCTCGTACATTTGAGCGGGTGAGGGACAAGGGTATTATAAATGCCTTTGGTTGATTTTTCGAGAGCCTCTGCGACCATGTTTTCTTTAAAAAGATCCGTATACGTTAATGCGAACCTGATTGGAAAGATTAGTATCTGAATCACCGCATCATTGCACTAAATTAACGTCCTCGTTTTGAGCATGGCATAATAAATAAAGCCGGCTGACTCCCTGCTGGCTTACGTTAACAGTAATCCTGTAAATTATAAAATAGGACAGTACCCTCCGTCTTAAAAATCATCAGGATAGCATCAGGAAAGCATTGATTACGTAGCTATGTGCGTTAGGTTTTACCAATTACCGCATGCCCTAAAAAAAAAGTCCCGGTCTGTCCGCCATTATTTAGCTTTATCAACAACGTTTCTCGCTAACGGAGTGTATCTCTAAAGCCTTATAAAGGTAAAGCCCCTATCTCACTGGGATGCGATTGCTGGCGACGAAATGCGAACGGCATTCGCGAGGGAGTTTCCAAAATATCTTAAAACGTTCCCGGGGGGTTCTAAAGACCCTCGCGTGAAACGCACGGCCTCGCTCTCGTGTCGCTAAAATATCGAACATGTTCAAAAACTTCGTGCGACAAACATTTTCTCAAAATAGTCACAGAGTCGTCGTTGGTGTTTCGAACCCGCCTGATATCCGTCTCGAATCTTTCCCGATACAATACGAAATGGGGACACGTTTAAACATACATTTGCATGAACACAATTGTACATAAACAAACATACATAAACATAAGCATTAGCTGATGTAAAAAAATAAACGTGAACAGATGTAAGCATAATCATGTATATTGCCTAATACATGTACATCTAGGCATGTACACTTTATATTTCGTGTGAAACATACTTCATACTGGAACAATAAGCATGATAAAGCTGTGATGCAATTTACTCAGGATCCTATAGACCATGACTTATAATCATCTCTTTGAAAATTCAAGAATAGTGAACGTTAGGGCTGAGCTGACATTAAAATACCCCATACAACATGCGAGTGGTATCTTGAGAATATATATCAAGCGAAAATTTAAAGGAATTATCTAGATGATGAATATGTATGAATTATGCAACTGTAAACATCAAACGAATTCATTGATTTGTTTTATTTCAATATGTTCATAAGTTAAAGATAAACTTTAGTACTGGTAATACGATTGCATTGTGAAAGAAAAGGTGTGGAAAGGATCAGAAACAGTTGATCATGTAGCATGTAAGTATTGGTGTGCACTGCAAGGTTCTGGAGTCATCAAAATCATAAATTTGACCGAGTCTTGGTAAAGTAACAAGCACATACACAGAAAGCTATATATGGGACAACACACATGGTGTCAGGGCTGGTACTCCCTTGATTCCTTGTCTTTCTATGCTCATTACTCAGCCAGTATACATTTTCTTCCAAAATTGTTTGGCACATGTCATTTATTTGTAATCTTAAACATTCAGTGTGAGTTTCGTTGATTCTGTGAGAAATAATTTTCTTTTTTTTACCAGAACTCAAGTTTATCTTTAATTACAAGGCAATCCAACCCTTGTAATAAGTTGATTTGTATGAAAGCAGTAAAATAACAGAAACAAAATGGCAAAAGTTTAAAATTAATCAAACCAATAAATAATAAGGAAGTTAGGAATGATTGAAATATGAAATCACTTTAGTTTGGTCAGAGAATTATGACGTAGGATTTGGATAACTCTCCCATTTGCCGTGTACAAAAATATCTCTAATTACTGCTTTTTCTCCTATTACCTTCTGCTTTGATGCACTCCTCACAATGTATTTTAGATATCATTTTATTATAGGTCCTCTAATAAGAAAAGACCTCCTGAGCTATGCTTTTTTGAAAAACTTAAATTGTAGTCAGTTTATATGTTGGAACAGATGGAGAAGTAGACCGGCATTACATCACAGTGACATCACCGCTTCATCCAATTTGAAGTGCCTATCCGTATAGTGATTACACCTTTCAAAATTCATAACTTTCTTATATTTACTCAGATTTAAATGAAATTTCATTATTTTGCTTTTCTGATTTTTCTGCTTTCTTTTAGAGAAGTTGTCTATTTGGGTTGGATTTCCCTTTAAGCCTATCGTTAGAAAAAAAACTTCAGCAATGATAGGATGTATTTTATCGAAATCGACAATTTGCCTATTGCAATCGCTCTCCCTCTCTCTCTCTCTCTCTCTCCCTCTCGCTCTCTCTCTCTCTCTCTCCCTCTCGCTCTCTCTCCCGCTCGCTCTCTCTCTCTCTCTCTATATATATATATATATATCTCTCCCATTCTCTCGTTTGCAAACTCTGTCGCTCGTGCACTCTCTCTCTATCTTTCTCTCCCTATCCATCTATCTCTTTTCTTATCTTTCATCTCTGCCTATCTTTCCCTCTTCATCTCTGAAGTTTTTACAGGAATATCCTACTACGTACCAATACAGACGTCGTTGGTCTGCTTTTAATTTCCTGCAAGAGACGTCGCTCTGTTTGCCTTTCCACTTTACGTTATTTACTCAAGTGGAGAGTTACGAATACACCGGGGTCTCAAAGACATCAGGAAAAACAAAGAAAAAGTCAAAGAAGTGAAATATTATGCAGTTACAGACGTGCCTAATGAATGTTTTAACTGGTCGTTTTATAGTGTTGGCGTCGGAGAGGTACAGTAAATCGAGGTCATTTCGTTCTGTTGGAGGAAGGAATATATCAAGTATTCTGTGAATTATTACTAAGTCGAGATGCATTAAATCTGAACTTGTCGTTAATTGGACAATAAGAACTTAAACAGGGGTGATTATTTGTTTTGTTAAAGCACGTTTATATTCAGCCATGGTCAAAATAGAAACCCCCTAAAAAGATATTTTTCTGGAATACTTCCTATTAATACCGAAACTTTAGTGCAGTTAGTAATATTTTGTTTGAAATCATCAGACTTTTCTTAACTGCTTAATGTTTTTAAATAACATTTTCATTAATATCAAAATAATACCAATTTTGAAAAACTTTCGTGTTCCCCTTTTCTCCTAGTAGTATTGGTGTGTATTTGTTTTAATCCCAATGCTGTTCTACTTTAAAAAAGGGACCATGTTTATACTGATTATTACAAATATTGAAATCATTATTCTCTTTCTTTACATTTAGAAGTGCAAGAAATTGAAAACAATCAAATCGTTAATTAAGATGCAATCTCAAGTAATCTAGAAAAATATAATTGTATGCACTATTTCAAGTGGTAACTGGCAACAATTATGTTCATTAGATTAATCGATTCGGATCGATGTACTGTGAACCAGTTTTAAGAATGTTGGAGAACGGCCGTGGAGAATGGGGCTCGAGTTTTTAGACATCAAGGTGTAAGTAAATGAACAAATCGCTAAATTCAAAAAAATAATTATCTCCGTTTCATTTTCTCATGTAATTACAATACAGATGGAATTTTAAAGCGCACGATACTGTCAGTTTTGGAGCTAGTTAATTCGAGACGCATATACGTTGTTGACCTATCTACCCACAGAGAACGTGCAAAACTTCTACAATATTCCCGATAAAAGGGGGAAATAGTATATGAAAAGTGTGTCCGGGTGCCATGACTGCATGTTTTGACAAAGATTGAACCAAAAGAAACGAATTAATTTCCACTTGAACAGGGATTATCATTTTATTAAAAACATATTTTAAACAACAGGTGAATCTTTTGTTTTTAAAACTCCCACTCTTGAACTGAAAGGTATTAACTTTGGGATTTTACCTAGAAATGTCTTGCCTACATACATGCTAGCTTTATATTTTGATTTTGTAGATACATTACCGATGGAAATTTCCTCACTCTCACACACTCTAATATCCCCTCAAGTCAGTGAACCCACGTGTTTGGATTAACTAATCATTTTTTCTCCTCGGTTTACAATAATATCTATTGACTAAAGGACTAAAGGCCCATTTAGGCAATCAATAAAGCATTAAAAAGCCATGCTCTAAAATAATTAATGTCGTCATGAAGTGGTTGTTTATTGCTTTCTTTCCTAAGTTTTCGACGCTTCAGTGAAAATAAAATTCCATGTAATATATGTATATATGTGGAGCGTGTTATTCACACGGATCTAGAAATATATGCATTTATATTTTTGAATTTGTTTGTCTATTGCAATTCATTTCAATGCAATTTTATACCAAGCATTCCGTTTTCCCTCAAACTTATCGATACAAAATGAATATATGTAAGCATACGAAACACTATAATAGCTATTACTTACAATTCATGCAAATATTACAGTAAACACAGAGGAACAGTAGAATAATAAACCGTATCTGGCAAATGTCACCATTTATGATATTCATGATAGTTCTGTCATAAAAGAGTCTAAAGTATTAAGGAGATTATCTGTTTGTTTAAACAAAAAATTAAGTTACATAAAAAGCAGTACTGATCTGATCCATGTATAGTTATCCTTTTCCTTTCTAGTCATATAGAGCTATATAATTAAAGACAAAGGCCAGTTATGGTCATGCGATTGCATTGTGAAAGAAACGTTGTGGAATCGATCAGAAAAGGTTGATCATCTAGCATATAAGTATTGGTGTGTACTGCAAGGTTCTGGAACCATCAAAATGATAAGAAATCTGGCCCAGTCTTGGTAAAGTTACAAGAACTGTACACAGAAAGTGTATATGGGACTACGCGACACGTGCGCGATATCTACCAGGTCCAAATAGATATAATAACTTACCAAATATATCAATTATTAGGCGGTTTCTCGGCAAAATTTGTATCATCACGTATTAGTCAAAACATATTCTTTCACATGATTGGTAATAAGAGCTTCCATTTCATTTTTTGAGAGGGGGCGTTTCCAAAACTGGGCTTTACCTTTAAGAGAAATAGACTGTGATACAAAAGAGGATTATAGATAGTTGTTGCTTGTATCTGTTCGCAAAACTCGAATAGAACTTTATGCTCCACCCCAGACGTCGGCGAATAATCACAAACCCGTAACAGTTGTCTGACATATATATTCAATGACATACCAATACAAGACTCAACTATCATAACAATTATGTATTTTAAACTGTACATGTCATTATGCCTCTGGAATCTAAAAAAAAATGAAATAAACTCTTTACATTTCAAGCTAACGCTTCGCAGGTATGTCGGTCAGAATGGTGGTACAGTATTGTTGTTGTTGTTTTTATTTCCGAAATCAGATACAAATATTATACATAGTAAAATATATAAAGTAAATATGTTTACATGTACATAGACAAAAATCGGTGGAAAGCCCAATTTAGCATTGTTTATAGAACACTACAATTCTTCCTTAGGTTCCTTACACTACAATATTAACATAAAAGCGACATAAAGCAGAATAGAACAAAAAAAAAAGTTTTTTTAAATACCAAAGTAACAAAATATACCCACACACACACACACACACAAGGTTATGCAAAATCATTTGTGTTTAAGGAAGTGTGTGAATAAAAATTATAGGGTATGGAAGGATCTTAATGTAGTTACATTTCGGATGTGTTCTGGTAGTTGGTTATATTGTGTCACCCCCCAATAGAAGAATCTTCTTTTGGAATTATTTGAATTCGGTTTAGGGAGATCTAGATTTTGGGATGAGCGAAATTATACGTTCGATATTTGATATTATTTGACATATAAGACGGAGTGTAATTATTTAATATTTAAAAAATCATAGTACATACATGCTCTTTGTAACCGTTCGGCAGTCTAGAAAGTCCAAATTAAGAGTATCATAAACATGTTGATTGGATGAATGAGAATAAGGATTTACTTTCATTATCACACGGCCCGCTCCGTTTTAAGGCTTTTGTAAAAGTTAAAGGGAGAATTTAGTTGCGGACTGTCAAACCATGTCTCCAAAGTCGAAATGTGGAATAATTATGGATTTGTAAATTAGATTCAAATCAAATTCATTTATAATATGTCTTAATCTACCAAGGAAGCCAATAAACAGTATGCGCCTTGAGCGTCTGTAGAGATGGATTCGTTGCGCTTTATAATATTGTTATTATTATTATATAACGCTGCAGTCGGACAACGTACAGTGACACACAAAATTATTGTCCTTGAACATATCGGCATTAGTGATGCATTTCTGTTTGGAATGACGCATTAACAAAATAGTGAAGACGACGAAACACTTATTTATATTGCATCAAATCGATACCTCTAATGGTACTCTTTTAAAGATTATCACCCTTTACCGTTATCTTCACCTTAACCTCGTTTTCAAAGAGGTTTCTTGGCGATTACATAACCTATGCATACACCGGGTTAAATAAACATTTGTTTGTGTTTTGTGAATCAATATATAAAGTCGTGAGGAAAATATATTTGATACAAAAATTAGAACAAATCTTTCAACATTCTTCTGCATTCGAAATGGGAACGATGGACTAAAGATTGCATAATTTCCATATGGAGACCATGTTTTACCATAGTCATGAAGTTCTTTCAGATATTACTAGGTGGAATGGGGGGGGGGTGCTGGGACATTGGGACATAAGCAGCATTTTCTCATGATATAAATGGTTTTCTCGGCATACATGTGTTTACCACCAGCCCCGTCCAGACAAACTCGCCAGTTTTGCCCCTGTAATTTGATAGACAGTTTTGTATATAAATAAACTATTATTTGTGTACACCTTCTTGTTTTTTATTTAGAATATATACAGTGGAAAGGGTAGAGATTATATTTGTATGATTTTATCAAATGTTTCTTACACTGCTGTGTCGACGGCATCATAATAATCCTTTGAATTCTGCCACCTTTTTGGAGAAAGGTAACGAAAATGAAAATGTAATTTGAATTTAAAATCCCTTTTATCTTAACAATATTCTGAGTTTGAAGGGGTATTATTACCGTAATGTGCTTGTGGGATGAGGTGGGTGGGTGGGTGTTATTGTCAACTTTTCAACAATATAAACTGAAACGCTTTACGCAATAAACCCACCAGCGATTGTAATCATTCTTAAACAAACACCAAACAAAACAAAAAAACAAAAAACGTTTTGTTCCTGTGCCTTTTAACGTGTGCGTGAGGAAACGATATCGATTTCGAGATAACGAAGTAAAGCAGACAAAAATTAACTTATCTCACCAAATACCAAAGAAGATAAACACAAGCATCTCGTCAAGGCGACTCGGCATTCCCGTGCAGGCTTTAAGGTTTGAAAGCGCAGACAAATTCAATCTGGTAAAGAACCTTTTTTCGTGCATTATCGACCAAAATTTGAAGCCCTGCCATGCTCAAATTGCCACTTACCGAAGACGAACAGACATATGCCCTTTCTTTCTCATCTCGTCCCGTCTCCCACCCCCTTACCGCACTTCAGCTGTCATTGATAAAATCTGTAGATCCATTTTTAACTAAACATTTCCAAGAGAAAGGTAAACATGATACTCGCTTTCACGAGAGCGGTGTTTGTATTTTCTTAGTTAACATGGGTTAAGCTTCAACGGCGTTCGTCACTTTATTTCTGCCGCATAAGTAACCACCACCTCTACCATTAAATGGAATGCAAGGTACTGACCATAAAAGCCAGTGTGATGCTTAACCGTTATATTAAAATAACAAGAAACAATTTAAGATGTTGAATGCACAGAGTATTCGCAGATTTAAGAAATGATTTTTCATTCACGATTAGCCACAAAATTGTTGGAGTTTTTTTTTCTTCTTCAAATTTCACATTCGTATCCGTGACATCACCCTTTCCCCAAAACACCATCCCAACACCACCCATCACAACACCCAGCCCTTTCCCAAAAAACTAGGGTAGATAATAAAAGTGAACACAAGCTCCAGGTCCCTCAAAGAAGAGCTACGTCTATGCCCGCTGATAACCCATTGCACTTCCAACTCCTGAAGATCGGGGTGAATACTCTACTCAATGATGCCATCTGTACACCTGGACATTCTATTTAATCATTCAAGAAGGAACATCTCTTAGGACATTGTGATTAGGCACGTCTGCATCCTACGGGGGCACATGGGACTAATTAGGAATATTTAATGGAAATACCGCAGGGCGAAACTGCCAGTACTTTAATGTGATTTTTAATGTGATTTTCTTTTCTTTGTATATTATGCAAGTCATGGTATACAGTTTATTGCCTTCTAATGTCCAATTAATAACGATTTATTTGTTCAATATGCTCAAAGAGGGAGCGTTATCGACATGTACATTCCATTCATTTCTTGACCTACTTCTCGTAGAATGACCAACCGGGGAACGATTCTTGAAAATGTTAATCATCTCCTTAGACGTTATCGAGATTTCTCGTATTTTCTAGAGAGTATGTTGAATTTAGTTTCATTTTATTTGCGAATTTTACGCTTCTTTAACTCATCTACAATGACGTGATTCACATTCCCAAGTATGATCTAAAATTCACATTCTCACACAAAATTGATACCATTATAAAGATCAGTATTACTTATACTTCAGTTATATTTCTTTGAATAGAAAAAAAATCGCTTTTAGAGGAAGCATTTCAATATGCAGTGGTTATTATAAGACAATATAACTTTTGTAAAGGGTTTTGTTTTGCTTCTGTCTGGTATAATTTTAAACTTCCAGACTATCATAAGGACAGGGGAATGTATTTCCTACAGTTATTAATCAAACACACCTTTGAAAAAAGACATATAAAGAACATTTTTTCATTCAAAGTAGAACATATATCTTCACGTTATGGAAAATGCAAGCAAAAGCAGAATGTAATGTTAATTATAATAATATCAGACAAAATATAAAATAACAACAAAACAAATTTTGAAAAGTCTTTCTTGAGGAGAGTCAAAATGAAAATAAATAGATCCTAATGGTATGATACTTTAGAGAAATATAAGGAAGAGATGGGCTTCAAAAATATTTTCTATATACAGCTTATTTCATTACATTAAGTCTCACACTTTAAAGGGATTGGGCATCTTTGTCTCAGATTTTGAAACAAAATCCTAGATTTAGCCCATGCTGCAATCATGATTATAAACCTTTAGGTCATTCATGAATCCCATAACTTTTACAAGCCAATCGCCTGTCTGATTATCAAGATATCTATGATTGGAAATCAAAATTTCTTTTTTCGTTTTCCTAACGGTTTTTATAACACTACAGTCGACTGGGCAAAATGAATATGGTAAAAACCGGTCACTCAAAGATTTTTACATTTTTGAGGTACTTTGAAGCGCAATTTTCTTTAGGGCTTCAATATTGCACCATATCACATACACTGATAACACGTACTGCCATGTATCTCATATTTAACATTGCTAAACGATGCCTTTAAGGATATTGGCCGAGCAGCTTGCCCCTTTCTCCAATAAATAATCCATATTGAGCGCCTGATGTGGAGTTCTTTTTGTTTGTTTATTAAGCATTTGTCATTTCAGGTGAGTTCCAGAGAGGAAATTACTTTTGAATTCCCATATTAATTACCCGCAAAACCCACTTTCCCTTGGTGCTGTTGCTAATTCGTTAAGTTGGTTCATCATAAATTGAGTTAATATATCTGCCCTCAGCTTTCGTGGTATGTATTACGCACGGGGAGGAAATTACATGTGACTATTGGTATACTGTTTTTAAATCAAAGTCACTTAGTGATAAAAGTAGGTAAGTGGTTGTCTTAGATGGCTAAATATTACCGTTGTAATTGTCAGATGCGAATTTTTATGAAGACAGATGGATGAGAAAACCACGGCGAGGGAGGGAGAAAAAAAGAAGATTTAGTATAAATAATATCATGAATATGTATATCTTTAAGGAGAAAAGAAAAAAAACGTCATTTTTAAAGACTTGTATCGTACACCCTATACCTAATCTCAGCCATTAGGTAACCTAACGTATATTACGTTAAAATTATGATTAGAAGAAGAAGAAAAATTATCAATTTCACCAATTTTGTTGACGCTAATTTAATTTATATGCTGTAGTGCTACGTATAATAATTCCCTTCTTATAACAATGCTGAAAACAATATTAACACAATCGCTAAATTGATGAGATATCCAGCCAGATTAAAAATCCGAAAGATAACTAATTCCCATCACCCACTACCGTGGTTATGTTCAATGCTTACGATAAACGTAGACCTTCCCCGTGCACATGTTAATACTGCTGACGGATTGGTCGATGTGACTTTTTGGGGTTAAATATCAAGCGCCACAGTTCAGAAAAGGTTGCTAGAAGCAGCAAACCGAAGGGATCACCCGTGGCCAATTAACCGATTTACGTGTAATATAGACTTGCTCCAATTTTTTGGTAAAGAAAGAATATCTGGATTGGGAAAGGCGCTGCGGGTAATAAGGGTAAGCTTTTTTTCTTCAAAGTACTGCTTCATAAGGCATCACAGAACTTTAGATCCACCTGCAAACAGAGTTCATAGGACAGGTTAGACAGAGAGTGAATCCATAGGAAAAATAAGTAAGGGCTAGAGGACTGAAGCCCTGCATTTTTCAAAAATCAACAATATTCGGGCAACCGTCGCACCTTTAACAGCGAGGTTGTCTCTTAGAGTAATATTCAAGACGAAATTGCAAAAACAGTGTTGTACCAACAATGAATATCATTATGATGCAATTATAGAAAGACAACTCGAAAGCTGGAAATTTGATATTTGGGCAAAAGATGTCGGCCCCTCTGGCAAAATGGTGCCCGTATGCATATTGCCCGAACCCCCTCTCTTCCCAGGCTTGTCCACCCAACCTTCTGTAATCCCCAAAAAGAGATGAAAAATGAGAAACATGCATTTCCAGGGGGGGTTGGTAGTGATCGATGTCTTTCTTTGCCTGAATATTGGTTTGTTCCAGTTTTGGCATCGGGCAGCGTCGGAGGTCTGAATCTCCAATTCGGAGGCTGATGTTACCGAGTAGGAGAAGGGATTGGCGCGACTTCCTTGTCACTTAGGCTGTCAAAATTTGCATTTGTTTTTCTCCCCTAGCTTGAGGGAGCTTGTTTTTGTTGTCTAGCGAAGAATTACAAAAATAGGCAATCTAATTCGGAAAATATTTCCGTAAGAGCAACATGCATAAAAAATTATTTCTGGTGAGGAAGATGTTCAGCCCTGGTTTTGGGGTCGTGGTATAGGATTACACACATCCGGCAGTGAAATTCGAAAAATACTATTCTATTAACATTAACAATAATATTTTAGATTAAAAGAAACAAAAATAAATGCGTCAAAAGCATTTCGAATCAAACATGTTTCATTATTAATATGTTGACGTCTTGGTGCAGACCTTTACTTAGTTAATATGTTGACGATGTCATCCATATTACGCGACTGATGATAAGAGCCTGGTCTGTCCAGCAGGTTGACCTGCGAAACCAATCGACCAGCTCATATCAAGTCATATGCCATCAGGTTGTACGCTAGGTCGCATCCCTTTTACATACTCAATAGGAATCGTTGGTCTTCCGTTCATCTTTCCAGGTTAAAACAAATTGTCAAGGCTCCAAATTTCATTACTAATAATTCGTGATGTAATTATAATCTGATTTCCTTTACTCCTAAAAGCAATACAATAAGGTATTGAGTTTGCCTATAAATATATTTCTTGAAGGGATTATATGATTCAATATAGACACAACAAACAAAGTGTACATAAAGAGGAAAATAAACGTAGGTCACAAAATGTAACTCAACAGGGAAATGTTATTCGCCTTTTTCATTATGCGGATCCTAAAGCTGAAAACGATGACACCGAATGAAAATATTGAGCAAACTTCTTTCCGAAATATTTTGCAGCGTCAGACCCTAAGCCGGTAGATGAACCTGGGAATGGATTTGTGCTTATCATTATTGCCTTCTCATGCATTGTAATGATATACAAAACACTTTAAACCTTTAATTATCTAAAGAAGAGGAAAATGCTTGTGATATCGATATATATTTATTTATTTATTTATTTATTTATTTATGTATTAATTTCTAATCTTTTGTCAGGCTAGCCCATTCACCAATAAGTAGTGGTCTTCCATGGGGCCCGGAACAAACATGAACATATTTACATCAAAAAGCATAACGTTTATAAAAATCAGTAAAAATAAAATTCCATAGGACATTTAGAAAGATATGACACATCAATAATAGACGTGGCAAAAATAATACTCGTTTGCAAAATAAACATATATCATTAATCCCGTTCAACAGTAATGCCAAAAGGAAAATATTGATTAAGTCGCAATTATGTAAATAAATCATGTACATATTACAAAACATGCACGGAGTGTATGTTCGGCTGAGCCATTCACAAATTACAACTTTGTTTAAACAATCTCTCAAATTAATCGACAGAGGAAGCCGTTCACATCAAATTATCTAGCATATTCCATTCAAATATAAAAGAAACAATTGGGTTACACTTTTAACAATCAGTGTGAAATCTAGGCGTACGTAAACATCCACTGTCTATTTTCCTTGCATGATGCTCATGTAGGTAATACAAAGTTTTGGGAGATTTTGAAAATAAAGTGGATAGTGATTCTTTACAAGTTTGATAAATTTGGATGCCCCTATGGATGTATTATAAGCACACACAAAATTAGCCCCTAAAAAACTTCTGTTTTCGGGAAAAATTGGATATAACAATTTACCGGTGCTCCCGGTAAATTTTGATAAATTTCAAATAGCGCCTACGGCAATACAATGGTAGCTGCGACCATGAAATTCTCAGAATATGTAGTTGTGCTAAATAATTTCCAAGCGGGAATAGCTAATCGGTCAATTTTAGTCAAGAAACATTTTTGTATAGCTTAATTAATATCTTGACCTTGAGAGGGAGCTATACAACATAAAGAGTTTATTATTTACAATTTCATAACTTTAGACTAGATTTCAACCGTGACAACTTATCACAGAATATTGTAGGATCGCATATGCTTCGAATATGTTCATTTGAACTAAATTTCATGGCCCAGTACCAAAACTTTGTATAGCCTTTAAGCCTACCTGAAGGTAAGAAGGTGCTAAGTTATGATATAATCTAACTAAATTGTAATGGTCTTGAATCACATATGTTACACTCCTGCGTTCATTGATTAGATTATATATTATATTATATGTGTTATATTATATTATATTATATGTGAGAGTATCTATAGGTGTATATGTGTATGTGTATGTATGTATGTATGCATGTGCTGTGTATATGTATATATGTATATGTGGGTATAGATGCGTATATATGGATATATATCTATAAAAAAAAATTAAGCTCACTTCCTTATTTTGTATTCATTATGTATCATGACTATATTGTTTATCTTATAAATTGTTTTGTATATTATCTTTGTAAAGACATTTTATATTATGTATTGTATTATTTTGAACGCAGAAATAAAAGCAAACAAACAAACAAACAAACAAACATCAATTTTTGGGGTACCTGAGACATATTTTGCTACTGAATCCTCATATCTACAATGTTTTATTTTCGGGCTCCTGTGGTCTTCTTTTTGTTCTGAAATGCATAAAAACAATCTTATGGTAAGTACCAGAACCATAACATTTTGGTACTTGGGCACAATTTATCAAATAATTTTTCGGTGCCATCGTTTTCAGCGTCACATTTTAATTACTTGAACACTATTTTCATGTTGGAGTCATTTGTGTACCTAACAAATATAATTGCATATTAGCTTTGCATGCTACACACGTCCTCAAACTGGGTAAATAGAAAAGTATGCTGGTATGGCCTATATATGCTTACCTGGGGTACATCGTCAAAATAAAACTTTGGTCGTTAAATGTAACGAGCAAAGCCATTAAAGACGATAAACAGTATTTTAGCGTTGGCGAATTACATTATTTTCATCAAGAGATCATTATCAGATTTATGGCACCTACGGGAAATCGAGAATCTATTCATGTGAATCCAACTTCGCTCGCTTCTCCAGGATGAACATCCACCATTATCCATTCATAGCCATATCACAGTGCGTGTATAGAATGAACTAACCATTCATGATTTGAGAAATAACGAGTCTCGTGTTCCACTTCCAGTGGCATTAACCGACATATTTCATACCAGATTATATCTTTAAAACTCAGCCGTCCTCAATGTTATAATCGATTGCTACGTCTAAACTTCTTTTTCCAAGAAAGTATAAATAATCATGACCCATGCCTCGTTTCTAACTTTTTAAAATATAATCATTCTTTTTATCACAATTCGGTTAATGTTCAAATTTCTGCGATGATGGAGATCTCGGTCCATGTTTCTTCTCCATGAAATAATAGTCCTGTATTTCGAACAAGCTTGCCATCTTTTCTATTAGTATTCTGCTTGGAGATAATACGCACTATTTCCTTTGCCACGATTCATTAATGGCGGTGTTTACCAAACAGGTTAATATCTTAAAGCATAAGAATACTGACACTGCATTCGATTTATTAACCTTTGTCACCTCTAGACTGAGTAAAGACCATTAACTAAATCTCAAGAGCCTCGGGTTCAAGTGCTTAGAATGTTTTTCTTTTAAAAGTTTAGTCAAGGAAAATCCAGAAATAAATTATTCTTTGAAAGAAAAGATATCAACGAACTGGTTCAGGTAATGCACTGATTCCATGGTTACAAAAGGAAAAAGTAGAGTGTCATTCAGTGTATGCCTATGTATTTTATATTACAAAATTAAAAAGATTTCAAAGCTGTCATTCTCTGCATGATGTAAAGATGTGACATTTACTTAACCTGATCGAGTTTCGCTCTGTAGTCTGTGGGAGTAATAAGAAAAACGCTCTATCAAGTGTGTCATGGTATAGGAAAAATACTCTTTTCAATTGTCTCTCAGTTCTAGGGTTGAGGATTCGAATCCCATCCCGACACCAACGTCATTTGGCAAGACATTAATCGACATTTGACACTCTCCAGCTAGCAATTGCGGGGTAATAATAACTGCAGGGCCCTCTGCAGTGGCGTACGCAGGATTTTTTCAAGGGGGGGGGGGGTTTAAAATCGGGTCCAAAATTTCGCAACGACTCAGGAAAATTTGAAAATCGCGCCGGTCAAAAAGTCGCTCAGTGGGGGGGGGGGGGGAGGGGGGTAGGAGGACACTTTTTTTAGGTCAGCCATGGGGGTAATTTTTTTTTTTTTTTTTAATAATTAAAAAAGAACAACAAATCCAAAGGGGGGGGGGGGGTAGGGGGTTTTAGGGATTTTTTAGGTGGGGTTTACACACATAAAAATACCAAAGGGGGGTGTTAACCCCCCCCCCCCCCCCCTGCGTACGCGCCTGGCCCTCTGCAACGATGGTAATGAGGCTTTCCTGAATAAAATAATTTTTCATCATCATTGTTGTTATTTTATTATTCTTATTTTTATCCACATTCTCATTCTAATTCTTTTTCTTACTATTTTTCAACATTTCTAGGCTTCTTATTAAAACTATTAACTAATATGTAGATCTTACTCTTGAATTAGGCACCATCGGGCACAATGAAGAACGGGAATTCATTTAGCGGTCCACCAATCGCATGAATGCTTCCTTTATTAAAGTACGTTACATTTTTAGGCGCCATAGTGTGCAATGTTCTCAGTATTTATGCATGATTAGCCAGTGCACGACCTTTTTTCTTTACCCTTTTGCCTTTTTGATTTATAAAATGGTGTGGATTGTATTCAACTAATTGTAACCGAAGTTATGCATAATTCAGGCTGTTGTGAATAAATAAAGACCTGGGATGAATTATAAAACGGTGTTGCGTGTTCATCATCAATCATACTGCCTCTCTGGAAATAGGATTCATGATTTGTTATTGATAGTAAAGCAAGGGCGAATCACGAGTTAAATTATCACCTGCAGGGAATATCATACACCATGCTAGTAGGATGATTGATTTTGATAGAAAACACAAGTACGTTTGTTTTATAAATAAAGGAATAGACTGTGAACCCCTCGGGTAACAGAAAACACACATAATTGTCTGAGAATACAATGGTTTTTCTCCAATTAGCTTCGTCTTTGCATCCACTAAGGGTTGTCTCCGATATAGACGTGTTCTGGGAGAGAGAAAACAAATACATTGGTTTAAAAAATAAAGCCTTAACCACTTAAGAAGTGTCTGATGGCATTTATATGGTAGCTTCACTGCGATTCAATTCTTCAGTTCAATGACATAGATATAGACCATGTGGACAATACTTGCCGTTGGACTTGATGTATAACTGTTAATCCTTTCGTCCTTCATTTGTTCTGGGAAAGATAGATGATAATCTAACGATGAGACGGAGCTTTTTAATTTGTTAACAAAGCACGGTATTACTTAGTTCTATCCACAAATAGAATAATTACATTAAGTAAATTGCACAGCACGATGCCTGATGAATCAAATGATTTTGTGGGAGATGTATTTAAAAAAATAGTCAAAATATGAATGTAAATATTGTGTAATTGTTTTATGCAAGTCAAACGTTCGATCCATTTCAATTGATATCATCTCACATACAAATACAATGAGCTTGGATCAAGTATAATTTGATTATGAATATAGGAGAGAGGCAGTCGATCATGCAAAATGATCGAAAATTATCAATATCAGCCATCCGACGCCAGAATATTGTAAAATTTATGGATCACAAAGACCGATATTACCCCAGTGAATGATTTCTAAAGAAAACAAATAACAATGAATCCGTCTCCGTTTGAAACCAATTATTCTTGAGGAAAATATGATTCTACTATCATCCTCACAAGTTCACAACCCGTCGGTCAACGAACCTAGTTTCAGTTTATAATTTTCTGGTAAGATCTGTTAGGAGATATCTCCCCCGTCCCATTTTTGGTGAATAAACCAGCTGTGATTATTTTTTATTACAAGTGCCCCTGTCGGAGATGAATCGTGGGCGGAGCCAATAGA